>JAPFFF010000120.1:0-45900 GCA_039105265.1 Tritrichomonas musculus | reverse complement strand
CTGATGATTCAACTGCAGTTCTCGTTGCATCTGATGATTCAACTGCAGTTCTTGTTTCATCTTATTATTAAACTGCAGTTCTCGTTGAATCTGATGATTCAACTGCAGTTCTCGTTGCATCTGATGATTCAACTGCAGTTCTCGTTGAATCTGATGATTCAACTGCAGTTGTCGTTGCATCTGATGATTCAACTGCAGTTGTCGTTGCATCTGATGATTCAACTGCAGTTCTCGTTGAATCTGATGATTCAACTGTAGTTCTCGTTGCATCTGATGATTCAACTGCAGTTCTCGTTGAATCTGATGATTCAACTGTAGTTCTCGTTGAATCTGATGATTCAACTGCAGTTCTCGTTGAATCTGATGATTCAACTGTAGTTCTCGTTGAATCTGATGGTTCAACTGCAGTTCTCGTTGAATCTGATGATTCAACTGCAGTTCTCGTTGAATCTGATGATTCAACTGCAGTTCTTGTTGCATCTGATGATTCAACTGCAGTTCTCGTTGAATCTGATGATTCAACTGTAGTTCTCGTTGCATCTGATGATTCAACTGCAGTTCTCGTTGAATCTGATGATTCAACTGTAGTTCTCGTTGCATCTGATGATTCAACTGCAGTTCTCGTTGAATCTGATGGTTCAACTGCAGTTCTCGTTGCATCTGATGATTCAACTGCAGTTCTCGTTGAATCTGATGATTCAACTGCAGTTCTCGTTGCATCTGATGATTCAACTGCAGTTGTCGTTGCATCTGATGATTCAACTGCAGTTCTCGTTGAATCTGATGATTCAACTGCAGTTCTCGTTGCATCTGATGATTCAACTGCAGTTCTTGTTGAATCTTATTATTAAACTGCAGTTCTCGTTGAATCTTATGATTAAACTGCAGTTCTCGTTGAATCTTATGATTAAACTGCAGTTCTTGTTGAATCTTATTATTAAACTGCAGTTCTCGTTGCATCTGATGATTCAACTGCAGTTCTCGTTGCATCTGATGATTCAACTGCAGTTCTCGTTGCATCTGATGATTCAACTGCAGTTCTCGTTGCATCTGATGATTCAACTGCAGTTCTCGTTGAATCTGATGATTCAACTGCAGTTCTTGTTGCATCTGATGATTCAACTGCAGTTCTCGTTGAATCTGATGATTCAACTGCAGTTCTCGTTGCATCTGATGATTCAACTGCAGTTCTCGTTGAATCTGATGATTCAACTGCAGTTGTCGTTGCATCTGATGATTCAACTGCAGTTGTCGTTGCATCTGATGATTCAACTGCAGTTCTCGTTGAATCTGATGATTCAACTGTAGTTCTCGTTGCATCTGATGATTCAACTGCAGTTCTCGTTGAATCTGATGATTCAACTGTAGTTCTCGTTGAATCTGATGATTCAACTGCAGTTCTCGTTGAATCTGATGATTCAACTGTAGTTCTCGTTGAATCTGATGGTTCAACTGCAGTTCTCGTTGAATCTGATGATTCAACTGCAGTTCTCGTTGAATCTGATGATTCAACTGCAGTTCTTGTTGCATCTGATGATTCAACTGCAGTTCTTGTTTCATCTGATGATTCAACTGCAGTTCTCGTTGAATCTTATTATTAAACTGCAGTTCTCGTTGCATCTGATGATTCAACTGCAGTTCTCGTTGCATCTGATGATTCAACTGCAGTTGTCGTTGCATCTGATGATTCAACTGCAGTTGTCGTTGCATCTGATGATTCAACTGCAGTTCTCGTTGAATCTGATGATTCAACTGTAGTTCTCGTTGCATCTGATGATTCAACTGCAGTTCTCGTTGAATCTGATGATTCAACTGTAGTTCTCGTTGAATCTGATGATTCAACTGCAGTTCTCGTTGAATCTGATGATTCAACTGTAGTTCTCGTTGAATCTGATGATTCAACTGCAGTTCTCGTTGAATCTGATGATTCAACTGCAGTTCTCGTTGAATCTGATGATTCAACTGCAGTTCTTGTTGCATCTGATGATTCAACTGCAGTTCTCGTTGAATCTGATGATTCAACTGTAGTTCTCGTTGCATCTGATGATTCAACTGCAGTTCTCGTTGCATCTGATGATTCAACTGCAGTTCTCGTTGCATCTGATGATTCAACTGCAGTTCTCGTTGCATCTGATGATTCAACTGCAGTTCTCGTTGCATCTGATGATTCAACTGCAGTTCTCGTTGCATCTGATGATTCAACTGCAGTTCTCGTTGCATCTGATGATTCAACTGCAGTTCTCGTTGCATCTGATGATTCAACTGCAGTTCTCGTTGCATCTGATGATTCAACTGCAGTTCTCGTTGCATCTGATGATTCAACTGCAGTTCTCGTTGAATCTGATGATTCAACTGCAGTTGTCGTTGCATCTGATGATTCAACTGCAGTTCTCGTTGAATCTGATGATTCAACTGCAGTTGTCGTTGAATCTGATGATTCAACTGCAGTTCTCGTTGAATCTGATGATTCAACTGTAGTTCTCGTTGCATCTGATGATTCAACTGCAGTTCTCGTTGAATCTGATGGTTCAACTGCAGTTCTCGTTGCATCTGATGATTCAACTGCAGTTCTCGTTGAATCTGATGATTCAACTGCAGTTCTCGTTGCATCTGATGATTCAACTGCAGTTCTCGTTGCATCTGATGATTCAACTGCAGTTCTCGTTGCATCTGATGATTCAACTGCAGTTCTCGTTGAATCTGATGATTCAACTGCAGTTCTCGTTGAATCTGATGATTCAACTGCAGTTCTCGTTGCATCTGATGATTCAACTGCAGTTCTTGTTGAATCTTATTATTAAACTGCAGTTCTCGTTGAATCTGATGATTAAACTGCAGTTCTCGTTGAATCTTATGATTAAACTGCAGTTCTTGTTGAATCTTATTATTAAACTGCAGTTCTCGTTGCATCTGATGATTCAACTGCAGTTCTCGTTGCATCTGATGATTCAACTGCAGTTCTCGTTGCATCTGATGATTCAACTGCAGTTCTCGTTGCATCTGATGATTCAACTGCAGTTCTCGTTGAATCTGATGATTCAACTGCAGTTCTTGTTGCATCTGATGATTCAACTGCAGTTCTCGTTGAATCTGATGATTCAACTGCAGTTCTCGTTGCATCTGATGATTCAACTGCAGTTCTCGTTGAATCTGATGATTCAACTGCAGTTGTCGTTGCATCTGATGATTCAACTGCAGTTGTCGTTGCATCTGATGATTCAACTGCAGTTCTCGTTGAATCTGATGATTCAACTGTAGTTCTCGTTGCATCTGATGATTCAACTGCAGTTCTCGTTGAATCTGATGATTCAACTGTAGTTCTCGTTGAATCTGATGATTCAACTGCAGTTCTCGTTGAATCTGATGATTCAACTGTAGTTCTCGTTGAATCTGATGGTTCAACTGCAGTTCTCGTTGAATCTGATGATTCAACTGCAGTTCTCGTTGAATCTGATGATTCAACTGCAGTTCTTGTTGCATCTGATGATTCAACTGCAGTTCTTGTTTCATCTGATGATTCAACTGCAGTTCTCGTTGAATCTTATTATTAAACTGCAGTTCTCGTTGCATCTGATGATTCAACTGCAGTTCTCGTTGCATCTGATGATTCAACTGCAGTTCTCGTTGCATCTGATGATTCAACTGCAGTTGTCGTTGCATCTGATGATTCAACTGCAGTTCTCGTTGAATCTGATGATTCAACTGCAGTTCTCGTTGAATCTGATGATTCAACTGCAGTTCTCGTTGCATCTGATGATTCAACTGCAGTTCTCGTTGAATCTGATGATTCAACTGCAGTTCTCGTTGCATCTGATGATTCAACTGCAGTTGTCGTTGCATCTGATGATTCAACTGCAGTTCTCGTTGCATCTGATGATTCAACTGCAGTTCTCGTTGCATCTGATGATTCAACTGCAGTTCTCGTTGCATCTGATGATTCAACTGCAGTTCTCGTTGCATCTGATGATTCAACTGCAGTTCTCGTTGAATCTGATGATTCAACTGCAGTTCTCGTTGCATCTGATGATTCAACTGCAGTTCTCGTTGCATCTGATGATTCAACTGCAGTTCTCGTTGCATCTGATGATTCAACTGCAGTTCTCGTTGAATCTGATGATTCAACTGCAGTTCTCGTTGAATCTGATGATTCAACTGCAGTTGTCGTTGCATCTGATGATTCAACTGCAGTTCTTGTTGCATCTTAATATTAAACGGCAGTTCTCGTTGCATTTGATGATTCAACTGCAGTTCTCGTTGAATCTGATGATTCAACTGCAGTTCTCGTTGAATCTGATGATTCAACTGCAGTTGTCGTTGCATCTGATGATTCAACTGCAGTTCTTGTTGCATCTTAATATTAAACGGCAGTTCTCGTTGCATTTGATG
Source organism: Tritrichomonas musculus (assembly GCA_039105265.1). Lineage (NCBI taxonomy): Eukaryota > Parabasalia > Tritrichomonadida > Tritrichomonadidae > Tritrichomonas > Tritrichomonas musculus. Next base: position 41,514 of record JAPFFF010000120.1, on the reverse strand, counting down.
ATTCAACTGCAGTTCTCGTTGAATCTGATGATTCAACTGCAGTTCTCGTTGAATCTGATGATTCAACTGCAGTTGTCGTTGCATCTGATGATTCAACTGCAGTTCTCGTTGAATCTGATGATTCAACTGCAGTTGTCGTTGCATCTGATGATTCAACTGCAGTTCTTGTTTAATCTTATTATTAAACTGCAGTTCTCGTTGAATCTTATTATTAAACTGCAGTTCTCGTTGAATCTGATGATTCAACTGCAGTTCTCGTTGCATCTGATGATTCAACTGCAGTTCTCGTTGAATCTGATGATTCAACTGCAGTTCTCGTTGCATCTGATGATTCAACTGCAGTTCTCGTTGCATCTGATGATTCAACTGCAGTTCTCGTTGCATCTGATGATTCAACTGCAGTTCTCGTTGAATCTGATGATTCAACTGCAGTTCTCGTTGAATCTGATGATTCAACTGCAGTTGTCGTTGCATCTGATGATTCAACTGCAGTTCTTGTTGCATCTTAATATTAAACGGCAGTTCTCGTTGCATTTGATGATTCAACTGCAGTTCTCGTTGAATCTGATGATTCAACTGCAGTTGTCGTTGCATCTGATGATTCAACTGCAGTTCTTGTTGCATCTTAATATTAAACGGCAGTTCTCGTTGCATTTGATGATTCAACTGCAGTTCTCGTTGAATCTGATGATTCAACTGCAGTTCTCGTTGAATCTGATGATTCAACTGCAGTTGTCGTTGCATCTGATGATTCAACTGCAGTTCTCGTTGAATCTGATGATTCAACTGCAGTTCTCGTTGCATCTGATGATTCAACTGCAGTTCTCGTTGCATCTGATGATTCAACTGCAGTTCTTGTTTCATCTTATTATTAAACTGCAGTTCTCGTTGAATCTTATTATTAAACTGCAGTTCTCGTTGAATCTGATGATTCAACTGCAGTTCTCGTTGAATCTGATGATTCAACTGCAGTTCTCGTTGCATCTGATGATTCAACTGCAGTTCTCGTTGCATCTGATGATTCAACTGCAGTTCTCGTTGAATCTGATGATTCAACTGCAGTTCTCGTTGAATCTGATGATTCAACTGCAGTTCTCGTTGCATCTGATGATTCAACTGCAGTTCTCGTTGCATCTGATGATTCAACTGCAGTTGTCGTTGCATCTGATGATTCAACTGCAGTTCTTGTTTCATCTTATTATTAAACTGCAGTTCTCGTTGCATCTGATGATTCAACTGCAGTTCTCGTTGCATCTGATGATTCAACTGCAGTTCTTGTTGCATCTGATGATTCAACTGCAGTTCTTGTTTCATCTGATGATTCAACTGCAGTTCTCGTTGAATCTTATTATTAAACTGCAGTTCTCGTTGCATCTGATGATTCAACTGCAGTTCTCGTTGCATCTGATGATTCAACTGCAGTTGTCGTTGCATCTGATGATTCAACTGCAGTTGTCGTTGCATCTGATGATTCAACTGCAGTTCTCGTTGAATCTGATGATTCAACTGCAGTTCTCGTTGAATCTGATGATTCAACTGCAGTTCTCGTTGCATCTGATGATTCAACTGCAGTTCTCGTTGCATCTGATGATTCAACTGCAGTTGTCGTTGAATCTGATGATTCAACTGCAGTTCTCGTTGCATCTGATGATTCAACTGCAGTTGTCGTTGCATCTGATGATTCAACTGCAGTTCTCGTTGCATCTGATGATTCAACTGCAGTTCTCGTTGCATCTGATGATTCAACTGCAGTTCTCGTTGCATCTGATGATTCAACTGCAGTTCTTGTTTCATCTGATGATTCAACTGCAGTTCTCGTTGCATCTGATGATTCAACTGCAGTTCTCGTTGAATCTGATGATTCAACTGAAGTTCTCGTTGAATCTGATGATTCAACTGCAGTTCTCGTTGCATCTGATGATTCAACTGCAGTTCTCGTTGAATCTGATGATTCAACTGCAGTTCTCGTTGCATCTGATGATTCAACTGCAGTTCTCGTTGCATCTGATGATTCAACTGCAGTTCTCGTTGCATCTGATTATTCAACTGCAGTTCTTGTTTCATCTTATTATTAAACTGCAGTTCTCGTTGAATCTTATTATTAAACTGCAGTTCTCGTTGAATCTGATGATTCAACTGCAGTTCTCGTTGCATCTGATGATTCAACTGCAGTTCTCGTTGAATCTGATGATTCAACTGCAGTTGTCGTTGAATCTGATGATTCAACTGCAGTTCTCGTTGCATCTGATTATTCAACTGCAGTTCTTGTTTCATCTTATTATTAAACTGCAGTTCTCGTTGAATCTTATTATTAAACTGCAGTTCTCGTTGAATCTGATGATTCAACTGCAGTTCTCGTTGCATCTGATGATTCAACTGCAGTTCTCTTTGAATCTGATGATTCAACTGCAGTTCTCGTTGAATCTGATGATTCAACTGCAGTTGTCGTTGAATCTGATGATTCAACTGCAGTTCTCGTTGAATCTGATGATTCAACTGCAGTTCTCGTTGAATCTGATGATTCAACTGCAGTTCTCGTTGAATCTGATGATTCAACTGCAGTTCTCGTTGAATCTGATGATTCAACTGTAGTTCTCGTTGCATCTGATGATTCAACTGCAGTTCTCGTTGCATCTGATGATTCAACTGCAGTTCTCGTTGAATCTGATGATTCAACTGCAGTTCTCGTTGAATCTGATGATTCAACTGCAGTTCTCGTTGAATCTGATGATTCAACTGCAGTTGTCGTTGCATCTGATGATTCAACTGCAGTTCTTGTTGCATCTTAATATTAAACGGCAGTTCTCGTTGCATTTGATGATTCAACTGCAGTTCTCGTTGAATCTGATGATTCAACTGCAGTTCTCGTTGAATCTGATGATTCAACTGCAGTTCTCGTTGCATCTGATGATTCAACTGCAGTTCTCGTTGCATCTGATGATTCAACTGCAGTTCTCGTTGCATCTGATGATTCAACTGCAGTTCTCGTTGCATCTGATGATTCAACTGCAGTTCTCGTTGCATCTGATGATTCAACTGCAGTTCTCGTTGCATCTGATGATTCAACTGCAGTTCTCGTTGCATCTGATGATTCAACTGCAGTTCTCGTTGCATCTGATGATTCAACTGCAGTTCTCGTTGCATCTGATGATTCAACTGCAGTTCTCGTTGCATCTGATGATTCAACTGCAGTTCTCGTTGAATCTGATGATTCAACTGCAGTTGTCGTTGCATCTGATGATTCAACTGCAGTTCTCGTTGAATCTGATGATTCAACTGCAGTTGTCGTTGAATCTGATGATTCAACTGCAGTTCTCGTTGAATCTGATGATTCAACTGTAGTTCTCGTTGCATCTGATGATTCAACTGCAGTTCTCGTTGAATCTGATGGTTCAACTGCAGTTCTCGTTGCATCTGATGATTCAACTGCAGTTCTCGTTGAATCTGATGATTCAACTGCAGTTCTCGTTGCATCTGATGATTCAACTGCAGTTCTCGTTGCATCTGATGATTCAACTGCAGTTCTCGTTGCATCTGATGATTCAACTGCAGTTCTCGTTGAATCTGATGATTCAACTGCAGTTCTCGTTGAATCTGATGATTCAACTGCAGTTCTCGTTGCATCTGATGATTCAACTGCAGTTCTTGTTGAATCTTATTATTAAACTGCAGTTCTCGTTGAATCTTATGATTAAACTGCAGTTCTCGTTGAATCTTATGATTAAACTGCAGTTCTTGTTGAATCTTATTATTAAACTGCAGTTCTCGTTGCATCTGATGATTCAACTGCAGTTCTCGTTGCATCTGATGATTCAACTGCAGTTCTCGTTGCATCTGATGATTCAACTGCAGTTCTCGTTGCATCTGATGATTCAACTGCAGTTCTCGTTGAATCTGATGATTCAACTGCAGTTCTTGTTGCATCTGATGATTCAACTGCAGTTCTCGTTGAATCTGATGATTCAACTGCAGTTCTCGTTGCATCTGATGATTCAACTGCAGTTCTCGTTGAATCTGATGATTCAACTGCAGTTGTCGTTGCATCTGATGATTCAACTGCAGTTGTCGTTGCATCTGATGATTCAACTGCAGTTCTCGTTGAATCTGATGATTCAACTGTAGTTCTCGTTGCATCTGATGATTCAACTGCAGTTCTCGTTGAATCTGATGATTCAACTGTAGTTCTCGTTGAATCTGATGATTCAACTGCAGTTCTCGTTGAATCTGATGATTCAACTGTAGTTCTCGTTGAATCTGATGGTTCAACTGCAGTTCTCGTTGAATCTGATGATTCAACTGCAGTTCTCGTTGAATCTGATGATTCAACTGCAGTTCTTGTTGCATCTGATGATTCAACTGCAGTTCTTGTTTCATCTGATGATTCAACTGCAGTTCTCGTTGAATCTTATTATTAAACTGCAGTTCTCGTTGCATCTGATGATTCAACTGCAGTTCTCGTTGCATCTGATGATTCAACTGCAGTTCTCGTTGCATCTGATGATTCAACTGCAGTTGTCGTTGCATCTGATGATTCAACTGCAGTTCTCGTTGAATCTGATGATTCAACTGCAGTTCTCGTTGAATCTGATGATTCAACTGCAGTTCTCGTTGAATCTGATGATTCAACTGCAGTTCTCGTTGCATCTGATGATTCAACTGCAGTTCTCGTTGCATCTGATGATTCAACTGCAGTTCTCGTTGAATCTGATGATTCAACTGCAGTTCTCGTTGCATCTGATGATTCAACTGCAGTTGTCGTTGCATCTGATGATTCAACTGCAGTTCTCGTTGCATCTGATGATTCAACTGCAGTTCTCGTTGCATCTGATGATTCAACTGCAGTTCTCGTTGCATCTGATGATTCAACTGCAGTTCTCGTTGCATCTGATGATTCAACTGCAGTTCTCGTTGAATCTGATGATTCAACTGCAGTTCTCGTTGCATCTGATGATTCAACTGCAGTTCTCGTTGCATCTGATGATTCAACTGCAGTTCTCGTTGCATCTGATGATTCAACTGCAGTTCTCGTTGAATCTGATGATTCAACTGCAGTTCTCGTTGAATCTGATGATTCAACTGCAGTTGTCGTTGCATCTGATGATTCAACTGCAGTTCTTGTTGCATCTTAATATTAAACGGCAGTTCTCGTTGCATTTGATGATTCAACTGCAGTTCTCGTTGAATCTGATGATTCAACTGCAGTTCTCGTTGAATCTGATGATTCAACTGCAGTTGTCGTTGCATCTGATGATTCAACTGCAGTTCTTGTTGCATCTTAATATTAAACGGCAGTTCTCGTTGCATTTGATGATTCAACTGCAGTTCTCGTTGAATCTGATGATTCAACTGCAGTTCTCGTTGAATCTGATGATTCAACTGCAGTTGTCGTTGCATCTGATGATTCAACTGCAGTTCTCGTTGAATCTGATGATTCAACTGCAGTTGTCGTTGCATCTGATGATTCAACTGCAGTTCTTGTTTAATCTTATTATTAAACTGCAGTTCTCGTTGAATCTTATTATTAAACTGCAGTTCTCGTTGAATCTGATGATTCAACTGCAGTTCTCGTTGCATCTGATGATTCAACTGCAGTTCTCGTTGAATCTGATGATTCAACTGCAGTTCTCGTTGCATCTGATGATTCAACTGCAGTTCTCGTTGCATCTGATGATTCAACTGCAGTTCTCGTTGCATCTGATGATTCAACTGCAGTTCTTGTTGAATCTGATGATTCAACTGCAGTTCTCGTTGAATCTGATGATTCAACTGCAGTTGTCGTTGCATCTGATGATTCAACTGCAGTTCTTGTTGCATCTTAATATTAAACGGCAGTTCTCGTTGCATTTGATGATTCAACTGCAGTTCTCGTTGAATCTGATGATTCAACTGCAGTTCTCGTTGAATCTGATGATTCAACTGCAGTTGTCGTTGCATCTGATGATTCAACTGCAGTTCTTGTTGCATCTTAATATTAAACGGCAGTTCTCGTTGCATTTGATGATTCAACTGCAGTTCTCGTTGAATCTGATGATTCAACTGCAGTTCTCGTTGAATCTGATGATTCAACTGCAGTTGTCGTTGCATCTGATGATTCAACTGCAGTTCTCGTTGAATCTGATGATTCAACTGCAGTTCTCGTTGCATCTGATGATTCAACTGCAGTTCTCGTTGCATCTGATGATTCAACTGCAGTTCTTGTTTCATCTTATTATTAAACTGCAGTTCTCGTTGAATCTTATTATTAAACTGCAGTTCTCGTTGAATCTGATGATTCAACTGCAGTTCTCGTTGAATCTGATGATTCAACTGCAGTTCTCGTTGCATCTGATGATTCAACTGCAGTTCTCGTTGCATCTGATGATTCAACTGCAGTTCTCGTTGCATCTGATGATTCAACTGCAGTTGTCGTTGCATCTGATGATTCAACTGCAGTTCTCGTTGAATCTGATGATTCAACTGCAGTTCTCGTTGCATCTGATGATTCAACTGCAGTTCTTGTTGCATCTTAATATTAAACGGCAGTTCTTGTTGCATCTGATGGTTCAACTGCAGTTCTCGTTGCATCTGATGATTCAACTGCAGTTCTCGTTGCATCTGATGATTCAACTGCAGTTCTTGTTGCATCTGATGATTCAACTGCAGTTCTTGTTTCATCTGATGATTCAACTGCAGTTCTCGTTGAATCTTATTATTAAACTGCAGTTCTCGTTGCATCTGATGATTCAACTGCAGTTCTCGTTGCATCTGATGATTCAACTGCAGTTGTCGTTGCATCTGATGATTCAACTGCAGTTGTCGTTGCATCTGATGATTCAACTGCAGTTCTCGTTGAATCTGATGATTCAACTGCAGTTCTCGTTGAATCTGATGATTCAACTGCAGTTCTCGTTGAATCTGATGATTCAACTGCAGTTCTCGTTGCATCTGATGATTCAACTGCAGTTCTCGTTGCATCTGATGATTCAACTGCAGTTGTCGTTGAATCTGATGATTCAACTGCAGTTCTCGTTGCATCTGATGATTCAACTGCAGTTGTCGTTGCATCTGATGATTCAACTGCAGTTCTCGTTGCATCTGATGATTCAACTGCAGTTCTCGTTGCATCTGATGATTCAACTGCAGTTCTCGTTGCATCTGATGATTCAACTGCAGTTCTTGTTTCATCTGATGATTCAACTGCAGTTCTCGTTGAATCTGATGATTCAACTGAAGTTCTCGTTGAATCTGATGATTCAACTGCAGTTCTCGTTGCATCTGATGATTCAACTGCAGTTCTCGTTGAATCTGATGATTCAACTGCAGTTCTCGTTGCATCTGATGATTCAACTGCAGTTCTCGTTGCATCTGATGATTCAACTGCAGTTCTCGTTGCATCTGATTATTCAACTGCAGTTCTTGTTTCATCTTATTATTAAACTGCAGTTCTCGTTGAATCTTATTATTAAACTGCAGTTCTCGTTGAATCTGATGATTCAACTGCAGTTCTCGTTGCATCTGATGATTCAACTGCAGTTCTCGTTGAATCTGATGATTCAACTGCAGTTGTCGTTGAATCTGATGATTCAACTGCAGTTCTCGTTGCATCTGATTATTCAACTGCAGTTCTTGTTTCATCTTATTATTAAACTGCAGTTCTCGTTGAATCTTATTATTAAACTGCAGTTCTCGTTGAATCTGATGATTCAACTGCAGTTCTCGTTGCATCTGATGATTCAACTGCAGTTCTCTTTGAATCTGATGATTCAACTGCAGTTCTCGTTGAATCTGATGATTCAACTGCAGTTGTCGTTGAATCTGATGATTCAACTGCAGTTCTCGTTGAATCTGATGATTCAACTGCAGTTCTCGTTGAATCTGATGATTCAACTGCAGTTCTCGTTGAATCTGATGATTCAACTGCAGTTCTCGTTGAATCTGATGATTCAACTGTAGTTCTCGTTGCATCTGATGATTCAACTGCAGTTCTCGTTGCATCTGATGATTCAACTGCAGTTCTCGTTGAATCTGATGATTCAACTGCAGTTCTCGTTGAATCTGATGATTCAACTGCAGTTCTCGTTGAATCTGATGATTCAACTGCAGTTGTCGTTGCATCTGATGATTCAACTGCAGTTCTTGTTGCATCTTAATATTAAACGGCAGTTCTCGTTGCATTTGATGATTCAACTGCAGTTCTCGTTGAATCTGATGATTCAACTGCAGTTCTCGTTGAATCTGATGATTCAACTGCAGTTGTCGTTGCATCTGATGATTCAACTGCAGTTCTCGTTGAATCTGATGATTCAACTGCAGTTCTCGTTGCATCTGATGATTCAACTGCAGTTCTCGTTGCATCTGATGATTCAACTGCAGTTCTTGTTTCATCTTATTATTAAACTGCAGTTCTCGTTGAATCTTATTATTAAACTGCAGTTCTCGTTGAATCTGATGATTCAACTGCAGTTCTCGTTGAATCTGATGATTCAACTGCAGTTCTCGTTGCATCTGATGATTCAACTGCAGTTCTCGTTGCATCTGATGATTCAACTGCAGTTGTCGTTGCATCTGATGATTCAACTGCAGTTCTCGTTGAATCTGATGATTCAACTGCAGTTCTCGTTGCATCTGATGATTCAACTGCAGTTCTTGTTGCATCTTAATATTAAACGGCAGTTCTTGTTGCATCTGATGGTTCAACTGCAGTTCTCGTTGCATCTGATGATTCAACTGCAGTTCTCGTTGCATCTGATGATTCAACTGCAGTTCTTGTTGCATCTGATGATTCAACTGCAGTTCTTGTTTCATCTGATGATTCAACTGCAGTTCTCGTTGAATCTTATTATTAAACTGCAGTTCTCGTTGCATCTGATGATTCAACTGCAGTTCTCGTTGCATCTGATGATTCAACTGCAGTTGTCGTTGCATCTGATGATTCAACTGCAGTTGTCGTTGCATCTGATGATTCAACTGCAGTTCTCGTTGAATCTGATGATTCAACTGCAGTTCTCGTTGAATCTGATGATTCAACTGCAGTTCTCGTTGAATCTGATGATTCAACTGCAGTTCTCGTTGCATCTGATGATTCAACTGCAGTTCTCGTTGCATCTGATGATTCAACTGCAGTTGTCGTTGAATCTGATGATTCAACTGCAGTTCTCGTTGCATCTGATGATTCAACTGCAGTTGTCGTTGCATCTGATGATTCAACTGCAGTTCTCGTTGCATCTGATGATTCAACTGCAGTTCTCGTTGCATCTGATGATTCAACTGCAGTTCTCGTTGCATCTGATGATTCAACTGCAGTTCTTGTTTCATCTGATGATTCAACTGCAGTTCTCGTTGCATCTGATGATTCAACTGCAGTTCTCGTTGAATCTGATGATTCAACTGAAGTTCTCGTTGAATCTGATGATTCAACTGCAGTTCTCGTTGCATCTGATGATTCAACTGCAGTTCTCGTTGAATCTGATGATTCAACTGCAGTTCTCGTTGCATCTGATGATTCAACTGCAGTTCTCGTTGCATCTGATGATTCAACTGCAGTTCTCGTTGCATCTGATTATTCAACTGCAGTTCTTGTTTCATCTTATTATTAAACTGCAGTTCTCGTTGAATCTTATTATTAAACTGCAGTTCTCGTTGAATCTGATGATTCAACTGCAGTTCTCGTTGCATCTGATGATTCAACTGCAGTTCTCGTTGAATCTGATGATTCAACTGCAGTTGTCGTTGAATCTGATGATTCAACTGCAGTTCTCGTTGCATCTGATTATTCAACTGCAGTTCTTGTTTCATCTTATTATTAAACTGCAGTTCTCGTTGAATCTTATTATTAAACTGCAGTTCTCGTTGAATCTGATGATTCAACTGCAGTTCTCGTTGCATCTGATGATTCAACTGCAGTTCTCTTTGAATCTGATGATTCAACTGCAGTTCTCGTTGAATCTGATGATTCAACTGCAGTTGTCGTTGAATCTGATGATTCAACTGCAGTTCTCGTTGAATCTGATGATTCAACTGCAGTTCTCGTTGAATCTGATGATTCAACTGCAGTTCTCGTTGAATCTGATGATTCAACTGCAGTTCTCGTTGAATCTGATGATTCAACTGTAGTTCTCGTTGCATCTGATGATTCAACTGCAGTTCTCGTTGCATCTGATGATTCAACTGCAGTTCTCGTTGCATCTGATGATTCAACTGCAGTTCTCGTTGAATCTGATGATTCAACTGCAGTTCTTGTTTCATCTTATTATTAAACTGCAGTTCTTGCTGCATCTGATGATTCAACTGCAGTTCTCGTTGCATCTGATGATTCAACTGCAGTTCTCGTTGCATCTGATGATTCAACTACAGTTCTCGTTGCATCTGATGATTCAACTGCAGTTCTTGTTTCATCTTATTATTAAACTGCAGTTCTCGCTGCATCTGATGATTCAACTGCAGTTCTCGTTGCATCTGATGATTCAACTGCAGTTCTCGTTGCATCTGATGATTCAACTGCAGTTCTCGTTGCATCTTATTATTAAACTGCAGTTCTCGTTGCATCTGATGATTCAACTGCAGTTCTCGTTGCATCTGATGATTCAACTGCAGTTCTCGTTGAATCTGATGATTCAACTGCAGTTCTCGTTGAATCTGATGATTCAACTGTAGTTCTCGTTGAATCTGATGATTCAACTGCAGTTCTCGTTGAATCTGATGGTTCAACTGCAGTTCTCGTTGAATCTGATGATTCAACTGCAGTTCTCGTTGCATCTTATTATTAAACTGCAGTTCTCGTTGCATCTTATTATTAAACTGCAGTTCTCGTTGCATCTGATGATTCAACTGCAGTTCTCGTTGCATCTGATGGTTCAACTGCAGTTCTCGTTGAATCTGATGATTCAACTGTAGTTCTCGTTGAATCTGATGATTCAACTGCAGTTCTCGTTGAATCTGATGGTTCAACTGCAGTTCTCGTTGAATCTGATGATTCAACTGCAGTTCTCGTTGAATCTGATGGTTCAACTGCAGTTCTCGTTGAATCTGATGGTTCAACTGCAGTTCTCGTTGAATCTGATGATTCAACTGTAGTTCTCGTTGCATCTGATGATTCAACTGCAGTTCTCGTTGCATCTGATGATTCAACTGCAGTTCTCGTTGAATCTGATGATTCAACTGCAGTTCTCGTTGAATCTGATGATTCAACTGCAGTTCTCGTTGCATCTGATGATTCAACTGCAGTTCTCGTTGCATCTGATGATTCAACTGCAGTTCTCGTTGCATCTGATGATTCAACTACAGTTCTCGTTGCATCTGATGATTCAACTGCAGTTCTTGTTTCATCTTATTATTAAACTGCAGTTCTCGCTGCATCTGATGATTCAACTGCAGTTCTCGTTGCATCTGATGATTCAACTGCAGTTCTCGTTGCATCTGATGATTCAACTGCAGTTCTCGTTGCATCTTATTATTAAACTGCAGTTCTCGTTGCATCTGATGATTCAACTGCAGTTCTCGTTGCATCTGATGATTCAACTGCAGTTCTCGTTGAATCTGATGATTCAACTGCAGTTCTCGTTGAATCTGATGATTCAACTGTAGTTCTCGTTGAATCTGATGATTCAACTGCAGTTCTCGTTGAATCTGATGGTTCAACTGCAGTTCTCGTTGAATCTGATGATTCAACTGCAGTTCTCGTTGCATCTTATTATTAAACTGCAGTTCTCGTTGCATCTTATTATTAAACTGCAGTTCTCGTTGCATCTGATGATTCAACTGCAGTTCTCGTTGCATCTGATGGTTCAACTGCAGTTCTCGTTGAATCTGATGATTCAACTGTAGTTCTCGTTGAATCTGATGATTCAACTGCAGTTCTCGTTGAATCTGATGGTTCAACTGCAGTTCTCGTTGAATCTGATGATTCAACTGCAGTTCTCGTTGAATCTGATGGTTCAACTGCAGTTCTCGTTGAATCTGATGGTTCAACTGCAGTTCTCGTTGAATCTGATGATTCAACTGTAGTTCTCGTTGCATCTGATGATTCAACTGCAGTTCTCGTTGCATCTGATGATTCAACTGCAGTTCTCGTTGAATCTGATGATTCAACTGCAGTTCTTGCTGCATCTGATGATTCAACTGCAGTTCTCGCTGCATCTGATGATTCAACTGCAGTTCTCGTTGCATCTGATGATTCAACTACAGTTCTCGTTGCATCTGATGATTCAACTGCAGTTCTCGTTGCATCTTATTATTAAACTGCAGTTCTCGTTGCATCTGATGATTCAACTGCAGTTCTCGTTGCATCTGATGATTCAACTGCAGTTCTCGTTGAATCTGATGATTCAACTGCAGTTCTCGTTGAATCTGATGATTCAACTGTAGTTCTCGTTGAATCTGATGATTCAACTGCAGTTCTCGTTGAATCTGATGGTTCAACTGCAGTTCTCGTTGAATCTGATGATTCAACTGCAGTTCTCGTTGCATCTTATTATTAAACTGCAGTTCTCGTTGCATCTTATTATTAAACTGCAGTTCTCGTTGCATCTGATGATTCAACTGCAGTTCTCGTTGCATCTGATGGTTCAACTGCAGTTCTCGTTGAATCTGATGATTCAACTGTAGTTCTCGTTGAATCTGATGATTCAACTGCAGTTCTCGTTGAATCTGATGGTTCAACTGCAGTTCTCGTTGAATCTGATGATTCAACTGCAGTTCTCGTTGAATCTGATGGTTCAACTGCAGTTCTCGTTGAATCTGATGGTTCAACTGCAGTTCTCGTTGAATCTGATGATTCAACTGTAGTTCTCGTTGCATCTGATGATTCAACTGCAGTTCTCGTTGCATCTGATGATTCAACTGCAGTTCTCGTTGAATCTGATGATTCAACTGCAGTTCTCGTTGAATCTGATGATTCAACTGCAGTTCTCGTTGCATCTGATGATTCAACTGCAGTTCTCGTTGCATCTGATGATTCAACTGCAGTTGTCGTTGCATCTGATGATTCAACTGCAGTTCTTGTTTCATCTTATTATTAAACTGCAGTTCTCGTTGCATCTGATGATTCAACTGCAGTTCTCGTTGCATCTGATGATTCAACTGCAGTTGTCGTTGCATCTGATGATTCAACTGCAGTTCTCGTTGCATCTGATGATTCAACTGCAGTTCTCGTTGCATCTGATGATTCAACTGCAGTTCTTGTTTCATCTTATTATTAAACTGCAGTTCTCGTTGCATCTGATGATTCAACTGCAGTTCTCGTTGCATCTGATGATTCAACTGCAGTTCTCGTTGAATCTGATGATTCAACTGCAGTTGTCGTTGCATCTGATGATTCAACTGCAGTTGTCGTTGCATCTGATGATTCAACTGCAGTTCTCGTTGAATCTGATGATTCAACTGTAGTTCTCGTTGCATCTGATGATTCAACTGCAGTTCTCGTTGAATCTGATGATTCAACTGTAGTTCTCGTTGAATCTGATGATTCAACTGCAGTTCTCGTTGAATCTGATGATTCAACTGTAGTTCTCGTTGAATCTGATGGTTCAACTGCAGTTCTCGTTGAATCTGATGATTCAACTGCAGTTCTCGTTGAATCTGATGATTCAACTGCAGTTGTCGTTGCATCTGATGATTCAACTGCAGTTCTCGTTGAATCTGATGATTCAACTGTAGTTCTCGTTGCATCTGATGATTCAACTGCAGTTCTCGTTGAATCTGATGATTCAACTGTAGTTCTCGTTGCATCTGATGATTCAACTGCAGTTCTCGTTGAATCTGATGATTCAACTGCAGTTCTCGTTGCATCTGATGATTCAACTGCAGTTCTCGTTGAATCTGATGATTCAACTGCAGTTCTCGTTGCATCTGATGATTCAACTGCAGTTCTCGTTGCATCTGATGATTCAACTGCAGTTCTCGTTGCATCTGATGATTCAACTGCAGTTCTCGTTGAATCTGATGATTCAACTGCAGTTCTCGTTGAATCTGATGATTCAACTGCAGTTCTCGTTGCATCTGATGATTCAACTGCAGTTCTTGTTGAATCTTATTATTAAACTGCAGTTCTCGTTGAATCTTATGATTAAACTGCAGTTCTCGTTGAATCTTATGATTAAACTGCAGTTCTCGTTGCATCTGATGATTCAACTGCAGTTCTCGTTGCATCTGATGATTCAACTGCAGTTCTCGTTGCATCTGATGATTCAACTGCAGTTCTCGTTGAATCTGATGATTCAACTGCAGTTCTCGTTGAATCTGATGATTCAACTGCAGTTCTTGTTGCATCTGATGATTCAACTGCAGTTCTCGTTGAATCTGATGATTCAACTGCAGTTCTCGTTGCATCTGATGATTCAACTGCAGTTCTCGTTGAATCTGATGATTCAACTGCAGTTGTCGTTGCATCTGATGATTCAACTGCAGTTGTCGTTGCATCTGATGATTCAACTGCAGTTCTCGTTGAATCTGATGATTCAACTGTAGTTCTCGTTGCATCTGATGATTCAACTGCAGTTCTCGTTGAATCTGATGATTCAACTGTAGTTCTCGTTGAATCTGATGATTCAACTGCAGTTCTCGTTGAATCTGATGATTCAACTGTAGTTCTCGTTGAATCTGATTTCTGCAGTTCTCGTTGAATCTGATGATCAACTGCAGTTCTCGTTGAATCTGATGATTCAACTGCAGTTCTTGTTGCATCTGATGATTCAACTGCAGTTCTTGTTTCATCTGATGATTCAACTGCAGTTCTCGTTGAATCTTATTATTAAACTGCAGTTCTCGTTGCATCTGATGATTCAACTGCAGTTCTCGTTGCATCTGATGATTCAACTGCAGTTGTCGTTGCATCTGATGATTCAACTGCAGTTGTCGTTGCATCTGATGATTCAACTGCAGTTCTCGTTGAATCTGATGATTCAACTGCAGTTGTCGTTGCATCTGATGATTCAACTGCAGTTCTCGTTGCATCTGATGATTCAACTGCAGTTCTCGTTGCATCTGATGATTCAACTGCAGTTCTTGTTTCATCTTATTATTAAACTGCAGTTCTCGTTGCATCTGATGATTCAACTGCAGTTCTCGTTGCATCTGATGATTCAACTGCAGTTCTCGTTGAATCTGATGATTCAACTGCAGTTCTCGTTGCATCTGATGATTCAACTGCAGTTGTCGTTGCATCTGATGATTCAACTGCAGTTCTCGTTGAATCTGATGATTCAACTGTAGTTCTCGTTGCATCTGATGATTCAACTGCAGTTCTCGTTGAATCTGATGATTCAACTGTAGTTCTCGTTGAATCTGATGATTCAACTGCAGTTCTCGTTGAATCTGATGATTCAACTGTAGTTCTCGTTGAATCTGATGGTTCAACTGCAGTTCTCGTTGAATCTGATGATTCAACTGCAGTTCTCGTTGAATCTGATGATTCAACTGCAGTTCTTGTTGCATCTGATGATTCAACTGCAGTTCTCGTTGAATCTGATGATTCAACTGTAGTTCTCGTTGCATCTGATGATTCAACTGCAGTTCTCGTTGAATCTTATTATTAAACTGTAGTTCTCGTTGCATCTGATGATTCAACTGCAGTTCTCGTTGCATCTGATGATTCAACTGCAGTTCTCGTTGCATCTGATGATTCAACTGCAGTTGTCGTTGAATCTGATGATTCAACTGCAGTTCTCGTTGAATCTGATGATTCAACTGCAGTTCTCGTTGCATCTGATGATTCAACTGCAGTTCTTGTTGAATCTTATTATTAAACTGCAGTTCTCGTTGAATCTTATGATTAAACTGCAGTTCTCGTTGAATCTTATGATTAAACTGCAGTTCTTGTTGAATCTTATTATTAAACTGCAGTTCTCGTTGCATCTGATGATTCAACTGCAGTTCTCGTTGCATCTGATGATTCAACTGCAGTTCTCGTTGCATCTGATGATTCAACTGCAGTTCTCGTTGCATCTGATGATTCAACTGCAGTTCTCGTTGAATCTGATGATTCAACTGCAGTTCTTGTTGCATCTGATGATTCAACTGCAGTTCTCGTTGAATCTGATGATTCAACTGCAGTTCTCGTTGCATCTGATGATTCAACTGCAGTTCTCGTTGAATCTGATGATTCAACTGCAGTTGTCGTTGCATCTGATGATTCAACTGCAGTTGTCGTTGCATCTGATGATTCAACTGCAGTTCTCGTTGAATCTGATGATTCAACTGTAGTTCTCGTTGCATCTGATGATTCAACTGCAGTTCTCGTTGAATCTGATGATTCAACTGTAGTTCTCGTTGAATCTGATGATTCAACTGCAGTTCTCGTTGAATCTTATGATTAAACTGCAGTTCTTGTTGAATCTGATGGTTCAACTGCAGTTCTTGTTGCATCTGATGATTCAACTGCAGTTCTCGTTGAATCTTATTATTAAACTGTAGTTCTCGTTGCATCTGATGATTCAACTGCAGTTCTCGTTGAATCTGATGATTCAACTGCAGTTCTCGTTGCATCTGATGATTCAACTGCAGTTCTCGTTGAATCTGATGATTCAACTGCAGTTCTCGTTGAATCTGATGATTCAACTGCAGTTGTCGTTGCATCTGATGATTCAACTGCAGTTCTTGTTGAATCTTATTATTAAACTGCAGTTCTCGTTGAATCTTATGATTAAACTGCAGTTCTCGTTGAATCTTATGATTAAACTGCAGTTCTTGTTGAATCTTATTATTAAACTGCAGTTCTCGTTGCATCTGATGATTCAACTGCAGTTCTCGTTGCATCTGATGATTCAACTGCAGTTCTCGTTGCATCTGATGATTCAACTGCAGTTCTCGTTGCATCTGATGATTCAACTGCAGTTCTCGTTGAATCTGATGATTCAACTGCAGTTCTTGTTGCATCTGATGATTCAACTGCAGTTCTCGTTGAATCTGATGATTCAACTGCAGTTCTCGTTGCATCTGATGATTCAACTGCAGTTCTCGTTGAATCTGATGATTCAACTGCAGTTGTCGTTGCATCTGATGATTCAACTGCAGTTGTCGTTGCATCTGATGATTCAACTGCAGTTCTCGTTGAATCTGATGATTCAACTGTAGTTCTCGTTGCATCTGATGATTCAACTGCAGTTCTCGTTGAATCTGATGATTCAACTGTAGTTCTCGTTGAATCTGATGATTCAACTGCAGTTCTCGTTGAATCTGATGATTCAACTGTAGTTCTCGTTGAATCTGATGGTTCAACTGCAGTTCTCGTTGAATCTGATGATTCAACTGCAGTTCTCGTTGAATCTGATGATTCAACTGCAGTTCTTGTTGCATCTGATGATTCAACTGCAGTTCTTGTTTCATCTGATGATTCAACTGCAGTTCTCGTTGAATCTTATTATTAAACTGCAGTTCTCGTTGCATCTGATGATTCAACTGCAGTTCTCGTTGCATCTGATGATTCAACTGCAGTTGTCGTTGCATCTGATGATTCAACTGCAGTTGTCGTTGCATCTGATGATTCAACTGCAGTTCTCGTTGAATCTGATGATTCAACTGCAGTTCTCGTTGAATCTGATGATTCAACTGCAGTTCTCGTTGAATCTGATGATTCAACTGCAGTTCTCGTTGCATCTGATGATTCAACTGCAGTTCTCGTTGCATCTGATGATTCAACTGCAGTTCTCGTTGAATCTGATGATTCAACTGCAGTTCTCGTTGCATCTGATGATTCAACTGCAGTTGTCGTTGCATCTGATGATTCAACTGCAGTTCTCGTTGCATCTGATGATTCAACTGCAGTTCTCGTTGCATCTGATGATTCAACTGTAGTTCTCGTTGCATCTGATGATTCAACTGCAGTTCTCGTTGCATCTGATGATTCAACTGCAGTTCTCGTTGAATCTGATGATTCAACTGCAGTTCTCGTTGCATCTGATGATTCAACTGCAGTTCTCGTTGCATCTGATGATTCAACTGCAGTTCTCGTTGCATCTGATGATTCAACTGCAGTTCTCGTTGCATCTGATGATTCAACTGCAGTTCTCGTTGCATCTGATGATTCAACTGCAGTTCTCGTTGAATCTGATGATTCAACTGCAGTTGTCGTTGCATCTGATGATTCAACTGCAGTTCTTGTTGCATCTTAATATTAAACGGCAGTTCTCGTTGCATTTGATGATTCAACTGCAGTTCTCGTTGAATCTGATGATTCAACTGCAGTTCTCGTTGAATCTGATGATTCAACTGCAGTTGTCGTTGCATCTGATGATTCAACTGCAGTTCTCGTTGAATCTGATGATTCAACTGCAGTTCTCGTTGCATCTGATGATTCAACTGCAGTTCTCGTTGCATCTGATGATTCAACTGCAGTTGTCGTTGCATCTGATGATTCAACTGCAGTTCTTGTTTCATCTTTTATTAAACTGCAGTTCTCGTTGAATCTTATTATTAAACTGCAGTTCTCGTTGAATCTGATGATTCAACTGCAGTTCTCGTTGAATCTGATGATTCAACTGCAGTTCTCGTTGCATCTGATGATTCAACTGCAGTTCTCGTTGCATCTGATGATTCAACTGCAGTTCTCGTTGCATCTGATGATTCAACTGCAGTTGTCGTTGAATCTGATGATTCAACTGCAGTTCTCGTTGAATCTGATGATTCAACTGCAGTTCTCGTTGCATCTGATGATTCAACTGCAGTTTTTGTTGCATCTTAATATTAAACGGCAGTTCTTGTTGCATCTGATGGTTCAACTGCAGTTCTCGTTGCATCTGATGATTCAACTGCAGTTCTCGTTGCATCTGATGATTCAACTGCAGTTCTCGTTGCATCTGATGATTCAACTGCAGTTCTCGTTGCATCTGATGATTCAACTGCAGTTCTCGTTGCATCTGATGATTCAACTGCAGTTCTCGTTGCATCTGATGATTCAACTGCAGTTCTCGTTGCATCTGATGATTCAACTGCAGTTCTCGTTGCATCTGATGATTCAACTGCAGTTCTCGTTGCATCTGATGATTCAACTGCAGTTCTCGTTGCATCTGATGATTCAACTGCAGTTCTCGTTGAATCTTATTATTAAACTGCAGTTCTCGTTGCATCTGATGATTCAACTGCAGTTCTCGTTGCATCTGATGATTCAACTGCAGTTCTCGTTGAATCTGATGGTTCAACTGCAGTTCTCGTTGAATCTGATGATTCAACTGCAGTTCTCGTTGCATCTGATGATTCAACTGCAGTTCTCGTTGAATCTGATGATTCAACTGCAGTTCTCGTTGCATCTGATGATTCAACTGCAGTTCTCGTTGCATCTGATGATTCAACTGCAGTTCTCGTTGAATCTGATGGTTCAACTGCAGTTCTCGTTGAATCTGATGATTCAACTGCAGTTCTCGTTGAATCTGATGATTCAACTGCAGTTCTCGTTGAATCTGATGATTCAACTGTAGTTCTCGTTGCATCTGATGATTCAACTGCAGTTCTCGTTGCATCTGATGATTCAACTGCAGTTCTCGTTGAATCTGATGATTCAACTGCAGTTCTCGTTGAATCTGATGATTCAACTGCAGTTCTCGCTGCATCTGATGATTCAACTGCAGTTCTCGTTGCATCTGATGATTCAACTGCAGTTCTCGTTGCATCTGATGATTCAACTGCAGTTCTTGTTGCATCTTATTATTAAACTGCAGTTCTCGTTGCATCTGATGATTCAACTGCAGTTCTCGTTGCATCTGATGGTTCAACTGCAGTTCTCGTTGAATCTGATGATTCAACTGCAGTTCTCGTTGAATCTGATGATTCAACTGCAGTTCTCGTTGAATCTGATGGTTCAACTGCAGTTCTCGTTGAATCTGATGATTCAACTGCAGTTCTCGTTGAATCTGATGGTTCAACTGCAGTTCTCGTTGAATCTGATGGTTCAACTGCAGTTCTCGTTGAATCTGATGATTCAACTGTAGTTCTCGTTGCATCTGATGATTCAACTGCAGTTCTCGTTGCATCTGATGATTCAACTGCAGTTCTCGTTGAATCTGATGATTCAACTGCAGTTCTCGTTGAATCTGATGATTCAACTGCAGTTCTCGTTGCATCTGATGATTCAACTGCAGTTCTCGTTGCATCTGATGATTCAACTGCAGTTGTCGTTGCATCTGATGATTCAACTGCAGTTCTTGTTTCATCTTATTATTAAACTGCAGTTCTCGTTGCATCTGATGATTCAACTGCAGTTCTCGTTGCATCTGATGATTCAACTGCAGTTGTCGTTGCATCTGATGATTCAACTGCAGTTCTCGTTGCATCTGATGATTCAACTGCAGTTCTCGTTGCATCTGATGATTCAACTGCAGTTCTTGTTTCATCTTATTATTAAACTGCAGTTCTCGTTGCATCTGATGATTCAACTGCAGTTCTCGTTGCATCTGATGATTCAACTGCAGTTCTCGTTGAATCTGATGATTCAACTGCAGTTGTCGTTGCATCTGATGATTCAACTGCAGTTGTCGTTGCATCTGATGATTCAACTGCAGTTCTCGTTGAATCTGATGATTCAACTGTAGTTCTCGTTGCATCTGATGATTCAACTGCAGTTCTCGTTGAATCTGATGATTCAACTGTAGTTCTCGTTGAATCTGATGATTCAACTGCAGTTCTCGTTGAATCTGATGATTCAACTGTAGTTCTCGTTGAATCTGATGGTTCAACTGCAGTTCTCGTTGAATCTGATGATTCAACTGCAGTTCTCGTTGAATCTGATGATTCAACTGCAGTTGTCGTTGCATCTGATGATTCAACTGCAGTTCTCGTTGAATCTGATGATTCAACTGTAGTTCTCGTTGCATCTGATGATTCAACTGCAGTTCTCGTTGAATCTGATGATTCAACTGTAGTTCTCGTTGCATCTGATGATTCAACTGCAGTTCTCGTTGAATCTGATGATTCAACTGCAGTTCTCGTTGCATCTGATGATTCAACTGCAGTTCTCGTTGAATCTGATGATTCAACTGCAGTTCTCGTTGCATCTGATGATTCAACTGCAGTTCTCGTTGCATCTGATGATTCAACTGCAGTTCTCGTTGCATCTGATGATTCAACTGCAGTTCTCGTTGAATCTGATGATTCAACTGCAGTTCTCGTTGAATCTGATGATTCAACTGCAGTTCTCGTTGCATCTGATGATTCAACTGCAGTTCTTGTTGAATCTTATTATTAAACTGCAGTTCTCGTTGAATCTTATGATTAAACTGCAGTTCTCGTTGAATCTTATGATTAAACTGCAGTTCTTGTTGAATCTTATTATTAAACTGCAGTTCTCGTTGCATCTGATGATTCAACTGCAGTTCTCGTTGCATCTGATGATTCAACTGCAGTTCTCGTTGCATCTGATGATTCAACTGCAGTTCTCGTTGAATCTGATGATTCAACTGCAGTTCTCGTTGAATCTGATGATTCAACTGCAGTTCTTGTTGCATCTGATGATTCAACTGCAGTTCTCGTTGAATCTGATGATTCAACTGCAGTTCTCGTTGCATCTGATGATTCAACTGCAGTTCTCGTTGAATCTGATGATTCAACTGCAGTTGTCGTTGAATCTGATGATTCAACTGCAGTTCTCGTTGCATCTGATGATTCAACTGCAGTTCTCGTTGAATCTGATGATTCAACTGTAGTTCTCGTTGCATCTGATGATTCAACTGCAGTTCTCGTTGAATCTGATGATTCAACTGTAGTTCTCGTTGAATCTGATGATTCAACTGCAGTTCTCGTTGCATCTGATGATTCAACTGCAGTTGTCGTTGCATCTGATGATTCAACTGCAGTTGTCGTTGCATCTGATGATTCAACTGCAGTTCTCGTTGAATCTGATGATTCAACTGCAGTTCTTGTTGCATCTGATGATTCAACTGCAGTTCTCGTTGCATCTGATGATTCAACTGCAGTTCTTGTTTCATCTTATTATTAAACTGCAGTTCTCGTTGCATCTGATGATTCAACTGCAGTTCTCGTTGCATCTGATGATTCAACTGCAGTTCTCGTTGAATCTGATGATTCAACTGCAGTTCTCGTTGCATCTGATGATTCAACTGCAGTTGTCGTTGCATCTGATGATTCAACTGCAGTTCTCGTTGAATCTGATGATTCAACTGTAGTTCTCGTTGCATCTGATGATTCAACTGCAGTTCTCGTTGAATCTGATGATTCAACTGTAGTTCTCGTTGAATCTGATGATTCAACTGCAGTTCTCGTTGAATCTGATGATTCAACTGTAGTTCTCGTTGAATCTGATGGTTCAACTGCAGTTCTCGTTGAATCTGATGATTCAACTGCAGTTCTCGTTGAATCTGATGATTCAACTGCAGTTCTTGTTGCATCTGATGATTCAACTGCAGTTCTCGTTGAATCTGATGATTCAACTGTAGTTCTCGTTGCATCTGATGATTCAACTGCAGTTCTCGTTGAATCTGATGATTCAACTGTAGTTCTCGTTGCATCTGATGATTCAACTGCAGTTCTCGTTGAATCTGATGGTTCAACTGCAGTTCTCGTTGCATCTGATTATTCAACTGCAGTTCTTGTTTCATCTTATTATTAAACTGCAGTTCTCGTTGAATCTTATTATTAAACTGTAGTTCTCGTTGCATCTGATGATTCAACTGCAGTTCTCGTTGCATCTGATGATTCAACTGCAGTTCTCGTTGCATCTGATGATTCAACTGCAGTTCTCGTTGAATCTGATGATTCAACTGCAGTTCTCGTTGAATCTGATGATTCAACTGCAGTTCTCGTTGCATCTGATGATTCAACTGCAGTTCTTGTTGAATCTTATTATTAAACTGCAGTTCTCGTTGAATCTTATGATTAAACTGCAGTTCTCGTTGAATCTTATGATTAAACTGCAGTTCTTGTTGAATCTTATTATTAAACTGCAGTTCTCGTTGCATCTGATGATTCAACTGCAGTTCTCGTTGCATCTGATGATTCAACTGCAGTTCTCGTTGCATCTGATGATTCAACTGCAGTTCTCGTTGCATCTGATGATTCAACTGCAGTTCTCGTTGAATCTGATGATTCAACTGCAGTTCTTGTTGCATCTGATGATTCAACTGCAGTTCTCGTTGAATCTGATGATTCAACTGCAGTTCTCGTTGCATCTGATGATTCAACTGCAGTTCTCGTTGAATCTGATGATTCAACTGCAGTTGTCGTTGCATCTGATGATTCAACTGCAGTTGTCGTTGCATCTGATGATTCAACTGCAGTTCTCGTTGAATCTGATGATTCAACTGTAGTTCTCGTTGCATCTGATGATTCAACTGCAGTTCTGGTTGAATCTGATGATTCAACTGTAGTTCTCGTTGAATCTGATGATTCAACTGCAGTTCTCGTTGAATCTTATGATTAAACTGCAGTTCTTGTTGAATCTGATGGTTCAACTGCAGTTCTTGTTGCATCTGATGATTCAACTGCAGTTCTCGTTGAATCTTATTATTAAACTGTAGTTCTCGTTGCATCTGATGATTCAACTGCAGTTCTCGTTGCATCTGATGATTCAACTGCAGTTCTCGTTGCATCTGATGATTCAACTGCAGTTCTCGTTGAATCTGATGATTCAACTGCAGTTCTCGTTGAATCTGATGATTCAACTGCAGTTGTCGTTGCATCTGATGATTCAACTGCAGTTCTTGTTGAATCTTATTATTAAACTGCAGTTCTCGTTGAATCTTATGATTAAACTGCAGTTCTCGTTGAATCTTATGATTAAACTGCAGTTCTTGTTGAATCTTATTATTAAACTGCAGTTCTCGTTGCATCTGATGATTCAACTGCAGTTCTCGTTGCATCTGATGATTCAACTGCAGTTCTCGTTGCATCTGATGATTCAACTGCAGTTCTCGTTGCATCTGATGATTCAACTGCAGTTCTCGTTGAATCTGATGATTCAACTGCAGTTCTTGTTGCATCTGATGATTCAACTGCAGTTCTCGTTGCATCTGATGATTCAACTGCAGTTCTCGTTGCATCTGATGATTCAACTGCAGTTCTCGTTGAATCTGATGATTCAACTGCAGTTGTCGTTGCATCTGATGATTCAACTGCAGTTGTCGTTGCATCTGATGATTCAACTGCAGTTCTCGTTGAATCTGATGATTCAACTGTAGTTCTCGTTGCATCTGATGATTCAACTGCAGTTCTCGTTGAATCTGATGATTCAACTGTAGTTCTCGTTGAATCTGATGATTCAACTGCAGTTCTCGTTGAATCTGATGATTCAACTGTAGTTCTCGTTGAATCTGATGGTTCAACTGCAGTTCTCGTTGAATCTGATGATTCAACTGCAGTTCTCGTTGAATCTGATGATTCAACTGCAGTTCTTGTTGCATCTGATGATTCAACTGCAGTTCTTGTTTCATCTGATGATTCAACTGCAGTTCTCGTTGAATCTTATTATTAAACTGCAGTTCTCGTTGCATCTGATGATTCAACTGCAGTTCTCGTTGCATCTGATGATTCAACTGCAGTTGTCGTTGCATCTGATGATTC
This sequence comes from Tritrichomonas musculus, assembly GCA_039105265.1. Classification (NCBI taxonomy): domain Eukaryota; phylum Parabasalia; order Tritrichomonadida; family Tritrichomonadidae; genus Tritrichomonas; species Tritrichomonas musculus. Next base: position 17,037 of record JAPFFF010000120.1, on the reverse strand, counting down.
AACTGCAGTTCTCGTTGCATCTGATGATTCAACTGCAGTTCTCGTTGAATCTGATGATTCAACTGCAGTTCTCGTTGCATCTGATGATTCAACTGCAGTTCTCGTTGAATCTGATGATTCAACTGCAGTTCTCGTTGCATCTGATGATTCAACTGCAGTTCTCGTTGCATCTGATGATTCAACTGCAGTTCTCGTTGAATCTGATGATTCAACTGCAGTTCTCGTTGCATCTGATGATTCAACTGCAGTTGTCGTTGCATCTGATGATTCAACTGCAGTTCTCGTTGCATCTGATGATTCAACTGCAGTTCTCGTTGCATCTGATGATTCAACTGCAGTTCTCGTTGCATCTGATGATTCAACTGCAGTTCTCGTTGCATCTGATGATTCAACTGCAGTTCTCGTTGAATCTGATGATTCAACTGCAGTTCTCGTTGCATCTGATGATTCAACTGCAGTTCTCGTTGCATCTGATGATTCAACTGCAGTTCTCGTTGCATCTGATGATTCAACTGCAGTTCTCGTTGCATCTGATGATTCAACTGCAGTTCTCGTTGAATCTGATGATTCAACTGCAGTTGTCGTTGCATCTGATGATTCAACTGCAGTTCTTGTTGCATCTTAATATTAAACGGCAGTTCTCGTTGCATTTGATGATTCAACTGCAGTTCTCGTTGAATCTGATGATTCAACTGCAGTTCTCGTTGAATCTGATGATTCAACTGCAGTTGTCGTTGCATCTGATGATTCAACTGCAGTTCTTGTTGCATCTTAATATTAAACGGCAGTTCTCGTTGCATTTGATGATTCAACTGCAGTTCTCGTTGAATCTGATGATTCAACTGCAGTTCTCGTTGAATCTGATGATTCAACTGCAGTTGTCGTTGCATCTGATGATTCAACTGCAGTTCTCGTTGAATCTGATGATTCAACTGCAGTTCTCGTTGCATCTGATGATTCAACTGCAGTTCTCGTTGCATCTGATGATTCAACTGCAGTTGTCGTTGCATCTGATGATTCAACTGCAGTTCTTGTTTCATCTTATTATTAAACTGCAGTTCTCGTTGAATCTTATTATTAAACTGCAGTTCTCGTTGAATCTGATGATTCAACTGCAGTTCTCGTTGAATCTGATGATTCAACTGCAGTTCTCGTTGCATCTGATGATTCAACTGCAGTTCTCGTTGCATCTGATGATTCAACTGCAGTTCTCGTTGCATCTGATGATTCAACTGCAGTTGTCGTTGAATCTGATGATTCAACTGCAGTTCTCGTTGAATCTGATGATTCAACTGCAGTTCTCGTTGCATCTGATGATTCAACTGCAGTTCTTGTTGCATCTTAATATTAAACGGCAGTTCTTGTTGCATCTGATGATTCAACTGCAGTTCTCGTTGCATCTGATGATTCAACTGCAGTTCTCGTTGCATCTGATGATTCAACTGCAGTTCTCGTTGCATCTGATGATTCAACTGCAGTTCTCGTTGCATCTGATGATTCAACTGCAGTTCTCGTTGCATCTGATGATTCAACTGCAGTTCTCGTTGCATCTGATGATTCAACTGCAGTTCTCGTTGAATCTGATGATTCAACTGCAGTTCTCGTTGCATCTGATGATTCAACTGCAGTTCTCGTTGCATCTGATGATTCAACTGCAGTTGTCGTTGCATCTGATGATTCAACTGCAGTTCTCGTTGAATCTGATGATTCAACTGCAGTTCTCGTTGCATCTGATGATTCAACTGCAGTTCTCGTTGCATCTGATGATTCAACTGCAGTTGTCGTTGCATCTGATGATTCAACTGCAGTTCTCGTTGAATCTGATGGTTCAACTGCAGTTCTCGTTGAATCTGATGATTCAACTGCAGTTCTTATTTCATCTGATGATTCAACTGCAGTTCTCGTTGCATCTGATGATTCAACTGCAGTTCTCGTTGAATCTGATGATTCAACTGCAGTTGTCGTTGCATCTGATGATTCAACTGCAGTTCTCGTTGCATCTGATGATTCAACTGCAGTTCTCGTTGCATCTGATGATTCAACTGCAGTTCTCGTTGCATCTGATGATTCAACTGCAGTTCTCGTTGCATCTGATGATTCAACTGCAGTTCTCGTTGAATCTGATGATTCAACTGCAGTTCTCGTTGCATCTGATGATTCAACTGCAGTTCTCGTTGCATCTGATGATTCAACTGCAGTTGTCGTTGCATCTGATGATTCAACTGCAGTTCTCGTTGAATCTGATGATTCAACTGCAGTTGTCGTTGCATCTGATGATTCAACTGCAGTTCTTGTTGCATCTTAATATTAAACGGCAGTTCTCGTTGCATCTGATGATTCAACTGCAGTTCTCGTTGCATCTGATGATTCAACTGCAGTTCTCGTTGCATCTGATGATTCAACTGCAGTTCTCGTTGCATCTGATGATTCAACTGCAGTTCTCGTTGAATCTGATGATTCAACTGCAGTTCTCGTTGCATCTGATGATTCAACTGCAGTTCTCGTTGCATCTGATGATTCAACTGCAGTTCTCGTTGCATCTGATGATTCAACTGCAGTTCTCGTTGAATCTGATGATTCAACTGCAGTTGTCGTTGCATCTGATGATTCAACTGCAGTTCTTGTTGCATCTTAATATTAAACGGCAGTTCTCGTTGCATTTGATGATTCAACTGCAGTTCTCGTTGAATCTGATGATTCAACTGCAGTTCTCGTTGAATCTGATGATTCAACTGCAGTTGTCGTTGCATCTGATGATTCAACTGCAGTTCTTGTTGCATCTTAATATTAAACGGCAGTTCTCGTTGCATTTGATGATTCAACTGCAGTTCTCGTTGAATCTGATGATTCAACTGCAGTTGTCGTTGCATCTGATGATTCAACTGCAGTTCTCGTTGAATCTGATGATTCAACTGCAGTTCTCGTTGCATCTGATGATTCAACTGCAGTTCTCGTTGCATCTGATGATTCAACTGCAGTTGTCGTTGCATCTGATGATTCAACTGCAGTTCTTGTTTCATCTTATTATTAAACTGCAGTTCTCGTTGAATCTTATTATTAAACTGCAGTTCTCGTTGAATCTGATGATTCAACTGCAGTTCTCGTTGAATCTGATGATTCAACTGCAGTTCTCGTTGCATCTGATGATTCAACTGCAGTTCTCGTTGCATCTGATGATTCAACTGCAGTTGTCGTTGCATCTGATGATTCAACTGCAGTTCTCGTTGCATCTGATGATTCAACTGCAGTTCTCGTTGCATCTGATGATTCAACTGCAGTTCTCGTTGCATCTGATGATTCAACTGCAGTTCTTGTTGCATCTTAATATTAAACGGCAGTTCTTGTTGCATCTGATGGTTCAACTGCAGTTCTCGTTGCATCTGATGATTCAACTGCAGTTCTCGTTGCATCTGATGATTCAACTGCAGTTCTCGTTGCATCTGATGATTCAACTGCAGTTCTCGTTGCATCTGATGATTCAACTGCAGTTCTCGTTGCATCTGATGATTCAACTGCAGTTCTCGTTGCATCTGATGATTCAACTGCAGTTCTCGTTGCATCTGATGATTCAACTGCAGTTCTCGTTGCATCTGATGATTCAACTGCAGTTCTCGTTGAATCTGATGATTCAACTGCAGTTGTCGTTGCATCTGATGATTCAACTGCAGTTCTCGTTGAATCTGATGATTCAACTGCAGTTCTCGTTGCATCTGATGATTCAACTGCAGTTCTCGTTGAATCTGATGATTCAACTGCAGTTGTCGTTGAATCTGATGATTCAACTGCAGTTCTCGTTGCATCTGATGATTCAACTGCAGTTCTCGTTGAATCTGATTATTCAACTGCAGTTCTCGTTGCATCTTATTATTAAACTGCAGTTCTCGTTGAATCTGATGATTCAACTGCAGTTCTCGTTGAATCTGATGATTCAACTGCAGTTCTCGTTGAATCTGATGATTCAACTGCAGTTCTCGTTGAATCTGATGATTCAACTGCAGTTGTCGTTGAATCTGATGATTCAACTGCAGTTCTCGTTGAATCTGATGATTCAACTGCAGTTCTCGTTGAATCTGATGATTCAACTGCAGTTCTCGTTGAATCTGATGATTCAACTGCAGTTCTCGTTGAATCTGATGATTCAACTGTAGTTCTCGTTGCATCTGATGATTCAACTGCAGTTCTCGTTGCATCTGATGATTCAACTGCAGTTCTCGTTGAATCTGATGATTCAACTGCAGTTCTCGTTGAATCTGATGATTCAACTGCAGTTCTCGTTGAATCTGATGATTCAACTGCAGTTGTCGTTGCATCTGATGATTCAACTGCAGTTCTTGTTGCATCTTAATATTAAACGGCAGTTCTCGTTGCATTTGATGATTCAACTGCAGTTCTCGTTGAATCTGATGATTCAACTGCAGTTCTCGTTGAATCTGATGATTCAACTGCAGTTGTCGTTGCATCTGATGATTCAACTGCAGTTCTCGTTGAATCTGATGATTCAACTGCAGTTCTCGTTGCATCTGATGATTCAACTGCAGTTCTCGTTGCATCTGATGATTCAACTGCAGTTCTTGTTTCATCTTATTATTAAACTGCAGTTCTCGTTGAATCTTATTATTAAACTGCAGTTCTCGTTGAATCTGATGATTCAACTGCAGTTCTCGTTGAATCTGATGATTCAACTGCAGTTCTCGTTGCATCTGATGATTCAACTGCAGTTCTCGTTGCATCTGATGATTCAACTGCAGTTGTCGTTGCATCTGATGATTCAACTGCAGTTCTCGTTGAATCTGATGATTCAACTGCAGTTCTCGTTGCATCTGATGATTCAACTGCAGTTCTTGTTGCATCTTAATATTAAACGGCAGTTCTTGTTGCATCTGATGGTTCAACTGCAGTTCTCGTTGCATCTGATGATTCAACTGCAGTTCTCGTTGCATCTGATGATTCAACTGCAGTTCTTGTTGCATCTGATGATTCAACTGCAGTTCTTGTTTCATCTGATGATTCAACTGCAGTTCTCGTTGAATCTTATTATTAAACTGCAGTTCTCGTTGCATCTGATGATTCAACTGCAGTTCTCGTTGCATCTGATGATTCAACTGCAGTTGTCGTTGCATCTGATGATTCAACTGCAGTTGTCGTTGCATCTGATGATTCAACTGCAGTTCTCGTTGAATCTGATGATTCAACTGCAGTTCTCGTTGAATCTGATGATTCAACTGCAGTTCTCGTTGAATCTGATGATTCAACTGCAGTTCTCGTTGCATCTGATGATTCAACTGCAGTTCTCGTTGCATCTGATGATTCAACTGCAGTTGTCGTTGAATCTGATGATTCAACTGCAGTTCTCGTTGCATCTGATGATTCAACTGCAGTTGTCGTTGCATCTGATGATTCAACTGCAGTTCTCGTTGCATCTGATGATTCAACTGCAGTTCTCGTTGCATCTGATGATTCAACTGCAGTTCTCGTTGCATCTGATGATTCAACTGCAGTTCTTGTTTCATCTGATGATTCAACTGCAGTTCTCGTTGCATCTGATGATTCAACTGCAGTTCTCGTTGAATCTGATGATTCAACTGAAGTTCTCGTTGAATCTGATGATTCAACTGCAGTTCTCGTTGCATCTGATGATTCAACTGCAGTTCTCGTTGAATCTGATGATTCAACTGCAGTTCTCGTTGCATCTGATGATTCAACTGCAGTTCTCGTTGCATCTGATGATTCAACTGCAGTTCTCGTTGCATCTGATTATTCAACTGCAGTTCTTGTTTCATCTTATTATTAAACTGCAGTTCTCGTTGAATCTTATTATTAAACTGCAGTTCTCGTTGAATCTGATGATTCAACTGCAGTTCTCGTTGCATCTGATGATTCAACTGCAGTTCTCGTTGAATCTGATGATTCAACTGCAGTTGTCGTTGAATCTGATGATTCAACTGCAGTTCTCGTTGCATCTGATTATTCAACTGCAGTTCTTGTTTCATCTTATTATTAAACTGCAGTTCTCGTTGAATCTTATTATTAAACTGCAGTTCTCGTTGAATCTGATGATTCAACTGCAGTTCTCGTTGCATCTGATGATTCAACTGCAGTTCTCTTTGAATCTGATGATTCAACTGCAGTTCTCGTTGAATCTGATGATTCAACTGCAGTTGTCGTTGAATCTGATGATTCAACTGCAGTTCTCGTTGAATCTGATGATTCAACTGCAGTTCTCGTTGAATCTGATGATTCAACTGCAGTTCTCGTTGAATCTGATGATTCAACTGCAGTTCTCGTTGAATCTGATGATTCAACTGTAGTTCTCGTTGCATCTGATGATTCAACTGCAGTTCTCGTTGCATCTGATGATTCAACTGCAGTTCTCGTTGCATCTGATGATTCAACTGCAGTTCTCGTTGAATCTGATGATTCAACTGCAGTTCTTGTTTCATCTTATTATTAAACTGCAGTTCTTGCTGCATCTGATGATTCAACTGCAGTTCTCGTTGCATCTGATGATTCAACTGCAGTTCTCGTTGCATCTGATGATTCAACTACAGTTCTCGTTGCATCTGATGATTCAACTGCAGTTCTTGTTTCATCTTATTATTAAACTGCAGTTCTCGCTGCATCTGATGATTCAACTGCAGTTCTCGTTGCATCTGATGATTCAACTGCAGTTCTCGTTGCATCTGATGATTCAACTGCAGTTCTCGTTGCATCTTATTATTAAACTGCAGTTCTCGTTGCATCTGATGATTCAACTGCAGTTCTCGTTGCATCTGATGATTCAACTGCAGTTCTCGTTGAATCTGATGATTCAACTGCAGTTCTCGTTGAATCTGATGATTCAACTGTAGTTCTCGTTGAATCTGATGATTCAACTGCAGTTCTCGTTGAATCTGATGGTTCAACTGCAGTTCTCGTTGAATCTGATGATTCAACTGCAGTTCTCGTTGCATCTTATTATTAAACTGCAGTTCTCGTTGCATCTTATTATTAAACTGCAGTTCTCGTTGCATCTGATGATTCAACTGCAGTTCTCGTTGCATCTGATGGTTCAACTGCAGTTCTCGTTGAATCTGATGATTCAACTGTAGTTCTCGTTGAATCTGATGATTCAACTGCAGTTCTCGTTGAATCTGATGGTTCAACTGCAGTTCTCGTTGAATCTGATGATTCAACTGCAGTTCTCGTTGAATCTGATGGTTCAACTGCAGTTCTCGTTGAATCTGATGGTTCAACTGCAGTTCTCGTTGAATCTGATGATTCAACTGTAGTTCTCGTTGCATCTGATGATTCAACTGCAGTTCTCGTTGCATCTGATGATTCAACTGCAGTTCTCGTTGAATCTGATGATTCAACTGCAGTTCTCGTTGAATCTGATGATTCAACTGCAGTTCTCGTTGCATCTGATGATTCAACTGCAGTTCTCGTTGCATCTGATGATTCAACTGCAGTTCTCGTTGCATCTGATGATTCAACTACAGTTCTCGTTGCATCTGATGATTCAACTGCAGTTCTTGTTTCATCTTATTATTAAACTGCAGTTCTCGCTGCATCTGATGATTCAACTGCAGTTCTCGTTGCATCTGATGATTCAACTGCAGTTCTCGTTGCATCTGATGATTCAACTGCAGTTCTCGTTGCATCTTATTATTAAACTGCAGTTCTCGTTGCATCTGATGATTCAACTGCAGTTCTCGTTGCATCTGATGATTCAACTGCAGTTCTCGTTGAATCTGATGATTCAACTGCAGTTCTCGTTGAATCTGATGATTCAACTGTAGTTCTCGTTGAATCTGATGATTCAACTGCAGTTCTCGTTGAATCTGATGGTTCAACTGCAGTTCTCGTTGAATCTGATGATTCAACTGCAGTTCTCGTTGCATCTTATTATTAAACTGCAGTTCTCGTTGCATCTTATTATTAAACTGCAGTTCTCGTTGCATCTGATGATTCAACTGCAGTTCTCGTTGCATCTGATGGTTCAACTGCAGTTCTCGTTGAATCTGATGATTCAACTGTAGTTCTCGTTGAATCTGATGATTCAACTGCAGTTCTCGTTGAATCTGATGGTTCAACTGCAGTTCTCGTTGAATCTGATGATTCAACTGCAGTTCTCGTTGAATCTGATGGTTCAACTGCAGTTCTCGTTGAATCTGATGGTTCAACTGCAGTTCTCGTTGAATCTGATGATTCAACTGTAGTTCTCGTTGCATCTGATGATTCAACTGCAGTTCTCGTTGCATCTGATGATTCAACTGCAGTTCTCGTTGAATCTGATGATTCAACTGCAGTTCTTGCTGCATCTGATGATTCAACTGCAGTTCTCGCTGCATCTGATGATTCAACTGCAGTTCTCGTTGCATCTGATGATTCAACTACAGTTCTCGTTGCATCTGATGATTCAACTGCAGTTCTCGTTGCATCTTATTATTAAACTGCAGTTCTCGTTGCATCTGATGATTCAACTGCAGTTCTCGTTGCATCTGATGATTCAACTGCAGTTCTCGTTGAATCTGATGATTCAACTGCAGTTCTCGTTGAATCTGATGATTCAACTGTAGTTCTCGTTGAATCTGATGATTCAACTGCAGTTCTCGTTGAATCTGATGGTTCAACTGCAGTTCTCGTTGAATCTGATGATTCAACTGCAGTTCTCGTTGCATCTTATTATTAAACTGCAGTTCTCGTTGCATCTTATTATTAAACTGCAGTTCTCGTTGCATCTGATGATTCAACTGCAGTTCTCGTTGCATCTGATGGTTCAACTGCAGTTCTCGTTGAATCTGATGATTCAACTGTAGTTCTCGTTGAATCTGATGATTCAACTGCAGTTCTCGTTGAATCTGATGGTTCAACTGCAGTTCTCGTTGAATCTGATGATTCAACTGCAGTTCTCGTTGAATCTGATGGTTCAACTGCAGTTCTCGTTGAATCTGATGGTTCAACTGCAGTTCTCGTTGAATCTGATGATTCAACTGTAGTTCTCGTTGCATCTGATGATTCAACTGCAGTTCTCGTTGCATCTGATGATTCAACTGCAGTTCTCGTTGAATCTGATGATTCAACTGCAGTTCTCGTTGAATCTGATGATTCAACTGCAGTTCTCGTTGCATCTGATGATTCAACTGCAGTTCTCGTTGCATCTGATGATTCAACTGCAGTTGTCGTTGCATCTGATGATTCAACTGCAGTTCTTGTTTCATCTTATTATTAAACTGCAGTTCTCGTTGCATCTGATGATTCAACTGCAGTTCTCGTTGCATCTGATGATTCAACTGCAGTTGTCGTTGCATCTGATGATTCAACTGCAGTTCTCGTTGCATCTGATGATTCAACTGCAGTTCTCGTTGCATCTGATGATTCAACTGCAGTTCTTGTTTCATCTTATTATTAAACTGCAGTTCTCGTTGCATCTGATGATTCAACTGCAGTTCTCGTTGCATCTGATGATTCAACTGCAGTTCTCGTTGAATCTGATGATTCAACTGCAGTTGTCGTTGCATCTGATGATTCAACTGCAGTTGTCGTTGCATCTGATGATTCAACTGCAGTTCTCGTTGAATCTGATGATTCAACTGTAGTTCTCGTTGCATCTGATGATTCAACTGCAGTTCTCGTTGAATCTGATGATTCAACTGTAGTTCTCGTTGAATCTGATGATTCAACTGCAGTTCTCGTTGAATCTGATGATTCAACTGTAGTTCTCGTTGAATCTGATGGTTCAACTGCAGTTCTCGTTGAATCTGATGATTCAACTGCAGTTCTCGTTGAATCTGATGATTCAACTGCAGTTGTCGTTGCATCTGATGATTCAACTGCAGTTCTCGTTGAATCTGATGATTCAACTGTAGTTCTCGTTGCATCTGATGATTCAACTGCAGTTCTCGTTGAATCTGATGATTCAACTGTAGTTCTCGTTGCATCTGATGATTCAACTGCAGTTCTCGTTGAATCTGATGATTCAACTGCAGTTCTCGTTGCATCTGATGATTCAACTGCAGTTCTCGTTGAATCTGATGATTCAACTGCAGTTCTCGTTGCATCTGATGATTCAACTGCAGTTCTCGTTGCATCTGATGATTCAACTGCAGTTCTCGTTGCATCTGATGATTCAACTGCAGTTCTCGTTGAATCTGATGATTCAACTGCAGTTCTCGTTGAATCTGATGATTCAACTGCAGTTCTCGTTGCATCTGATGATTCAACTGCAGTTCTTGTTGAATCTTATTATTAAACTGCAGTTCTCGTTGAATCTTATGATTAAACTGCAGTTCTCGTTGAATCTTATGATTAAACTGCAGTTCTCGTTGCATCTGATGATTCAACTGCAGTTCTCGTTGCATCTGATGATTCAACTGCAGTTCTCGTTGCATCTGATGATTCAACTGCAGTTCTCGTTGAATCTGATGATTCAACTGCAGTTCTCGTTGAATCTGATGATTCAACTGCAGTTCTTGTTGCATCTGATGATTCAACTGCAGTTCTCGTTGAATCTGATGATTCAACTGCAGTTCTCGTTGCATCTGATGATTCAACTGCAGTTCTCGTTGAATCTGATGATTCAACTGCAGTTGTCGTTGCATCTGATGATTCAACTGCAGTTGTCGTTGCATCTGATGATTCAACTGCAGTTCTCGTTGAATCTGATGATTCAACTGTAGTTCTCGTTGCATCTGATGATTCAACTGCAGTTCTCGTTGAATCTGATGATTCAACTGTAGTTCTCGTTGAGTTCTCGTTGAATCTGATGATTCAACTGCAGTTCTGCAGTTCTCGTTGAATCTGATCTGATGATTCAACTGCAGTTCTTGTTGCATCTGATCTGATGATTCAACTGCAGTTCTCGTTGAATCTTATTATTAAACTGCAGTTCTCGTTGCATCTGATGATTCAACTGCAGTTCTCGTTGCATCTGATGATTCAACTGCAGTTGTCGTTGCATCTGATGATTCAACTGCAGTTGTCGTTGCATCTGATGATTCAACTGCAGTTCTCGTTGAATCTGATGATTCAACTGCAGTTGTCGTTGCATCTGATGATTCAACTGCAGTTCTCGTTGCATCTGATGATTCAACTGCAGTTCTCGTTGCATCTGATGATTCAACTGCAGTTCTTGTTTCATCTTATTATTAAACTGCAGTTCTCGTTGCATCTGATGATTCAACTGCAGTTCTCGTTGCATCTGATGATTCAACTGCAGTTCTCGTTGAATCTGATGATTCAACTGCAGTTCTCGTTGCATCTGATGATTCAACTGCAGTTGTCGTTGCATCTGATGATTCAACTGCAGTTCTCGTTGAATCTGATGATTCAACTGTAGTTCTCGTTGCATCTGATGATTCAACTGCAGTTCTCGTTGAATCTGATGATTCAACTGTAGTTCTCGTTGAATCTGATGATTCAACTGCAGTTCTCGTTGAATCTGATGATTCAACTGTAGTTCTCGTTGAATCTGATGGTTCAACTGCAGTTCTCGTTGAATCTGATGATTCAACTGCAGTTCTCGTTGAATCTGATGATTCAACTGCAGTTCTTGTTGCATCTGATGATTCAACTGCAGTTCTCGTTGAATCTGATGATTCAACTGTAGTTCTCGTTGCATCTGATGATTCAACTGCAGTTCTCGTTGAATCTTATTATTAAACTGTAGTTCTCGTTGCATCTGATGATTCAACTGCAGTTCTCGTTGCATCTGATGATTCAACTGCAGTTCTCGTTGCATCTGATGATTCAACTGCAGTTGTCGTTGAATCTGATGATTCAACTGCAGTTCTCGTTGAATCTGATGATTCAACTGCAGTTCTCGTTGCATCTGATGATTCAACTGCAGTTCTTGTTGAATCTTATTATTAAACTGCAGTTCTCGTTGAATCTTATGATTAAACTGCAGTTCTCGTTGAATCTTATGATTAAACTGCAGTTCTTGTTGAATCTTATTATTAAACTGCAGTTCTCGTTGCATCTGATGATTCAACTGCAGTTCTCGTTGCATCTGATGATTCAACTGCAGTTCTCGTTGCATCTGATGATTCAACTGCAGTTCTCGTTGCATCTGATGATTCAACTGCAGTTCTCGTTGAATCTGATGATTCAACTGCAGTTCTTGTTGCATCTGATGATTCAACTGCAGTTCTCGTTGAATCTGATGATTCAACTGCAGTTCTCGTTGCATCTGATGATTCAACTGCAGTTCTCGTTGAATCTGATGATTCAACTGCAGTTGTCGTTGCATCTGATGATTCAACTGCAGTTGTCGTTGCATCTGATGATTCAACTGCAGTTCTCGTTGAATCTGATGATTCAACTGTAGTTCTCGTTGCATCTGATGATTCAACTGCAGTTCTCGTTGAATCTGATGATTCAACTGTAGTTCTCGTTGAATCTGATGATTCAACTGCAGTTCTCGTTGAATCTTATGATTAAACTGCAGTTCTTGTTGAATCTGATGGTTCAACTGCAGTTCTTGTTGCATCTGATGATTCAACTGCAGTTCTCGTTGAATCTTATTATTAAACTGTAGTTCTCGTTGCATCTGATGATTCAACTGCAGTTCTCGTTGAATCTGATGATTCAACTGCAGTTCTCGTTGCATCTGATGATTCAACTGCAGTTCTCGTTGAATCTGATGATTCAACTGCAGTTCTCGTTGAATCTGATGATTCAACTGCAGTTGTCGTTGCATCTGATGATTCAACTGCAGTTCTTGTTGAATCTTATTATTAAACTGCAGTTCTCGTTGAATCTTATGATTAAACTGCAGTTCTCGTTGAATCTTATGATTAAACTGCAGTTCTTGTTGAATCTTATTATTAAACTGCAGTTCTCGTTGCATCTGATGATTCAACTGCAGTTCTCGTTGCATCTGATGATTCAACTGCAGTTCTCGTTGCATCTGATGATTCAACTGCAGTTCTCGTTGCATCTGATGATTCAACTGCAGTTCTCGTTGAATCTGATGATTCAACTGCAGTTCTTGTTGCATCTGATGATTCAACTGCAGTTCTCGTTGAATCTGATGATTCAACTGCAGTTCTCGTTGCATCTGATGATTCAACTGCAGTTCTCGTTGAATCTGATGATTCAACTGCAGTTGTCGTTGCATCTGATGATTCAACTGCAGTTGTCGTTGCATCTGATGATTCAACTGCAGTTCTCGTTGAATCTGATGATTCAACTGTAGTTCTCGTTGCATCTGATGATTCAACTGCAGTTCTCGTTGAATCTGATGATTCAACTGTAGTTCTCGTTGAATCTGATGATTCAACTGCAGTTCTCGTTGAATCTGATGATTCAACTGTAGTTCTCGTTGAATCTGATGGTTCAACTGCAGTTCTCGTTGAATCTGATGATTCAACTGCAGTTCTCGTTGAATCTGATGATTCAACTGCAGTTCTTGTTGCATCTGATGATTCAACTGCAGTTCTTGTTTCATCTGATGATTCAACTGCAGTTCTCGTTGAATCTTATTATTAAACTGCAGTTCTCGTTGCATCTGATGATTCAACTGCAGTTCTCGTTGCATCTGATGATTCAACTGCAGTTGTCGTTGCATCTGATGATTCAACTGCAGTTGTCGTTGCATCTGATGATTCAACTGCAGTTCTCGTTGAATCTGATGATTCAACTGCAGTTCTCGTTGAATCTGATGATTCAACTGCAGTTCTCGTTGAATCTGATGATTCAACTGCAGTTCTCGTTGCATCTGATGATTCAACTGCAGTTCTCGTTGCATCTGATGATTCAACTGCAGTTCTCGTTGAATCTGATGATTCAACTGCAGTTCTCGTTGCATCTGATGATTCAACTGCAGTTGTCGTTGCATCTGATGATTCAACTGCAGTTCTCGTTGCATCTGATGATTCAACTGCAGTTCTCGTTGCATCTGATGATTCAACTGTAGTTCTCGTTGCATCTGATGATTCAACTGCAGTTCTCGTTGCATCTGATGATTCAACTGCAGTTCTCGTTGAATCTGATGATTCAACTGCAGTTCTCGTTGCATCTGATGATTCAACTGCAGTTCTCGTTGCATCTGATGATTCAACTGCAGTTCTCGTTGCATCTGATGATTCAACTGCAGTTCTCGTTGCATCTGATGATTCAACTGCAGTTCTCGTTGCATCTGATGATTCAACTGCAGTTCTCGTTGAATCTGATGATTCAACTGCAGTTGTCGTTGCATCTGATGATTCAACTGCAGTTCTTGTTGCATCTTAATATTAAACGGCAGTTCTCGTTGCATTTGATGATTCAACTGCAGTTCTCGTTGAATCTGATGATTCAACTGCAGTTCTCGTTGAATCTGATGATTCAACTGCAGTTGTCGTTGCATCTGATGATTCAACTGCAGTTCTCGTTGAATCTGATGATTCAACTGCAGTTCTCGTTGCATCTGATGATTCAACTGCAGTTCTCGTTGCATCTGATGATTCAACTGCAGTTGTCGTTGCATCTGATGATTCAACTGCAGTTCTTGTTTCATCTTTTATTAAACTGCAGTTCTCGTTGAATCTTATTATTAAACTGCAGTTCTCGTTGAATCTGATGATTCAACTGCAGTTCTCGTTGAATCTGATGATTCAACTGCAGTTCTCGTTGCATCTGATGATTCAACTGCAGTTCTCGTTGCATCTGATGATTCAACTGCAGTTCTCGTTGCATCTGATGATTCAACTGCAGTTGTCGTTGAATCTGATGATTCAACTGCAGTTCTCGTTGAATCTGATGATTCAACTGCAGTTCTCGTTGCATCTGATGATTCAACTGCAGTTTTTGTTGCATCTTAATATTAAACGGCAGTTCTTGTTGCATCTGATGGTTCAACTGCAGTTCTCGTTGCATCTGATGATTCAACTGCAGTTCTCGTTGCATCTGATGATTCAACTGCAGTTCTCGTTGCATCTGATGATTCAACTGCAGTTCTCGTTGCATCTGATGATTCAACTGCAGTTCTCGTTGCATCTGATGATTCAACTGCAGTTCTCGTTGCATCTGATGATTCAACTGCAGTTCTCGTTGCATCTGATGATTCAACTGCAGTTCTCGTTGCATCTGATGATTCAACTGCAGTTCTCGTTGCATCTGATGATTCAACTGCAGTTCTCGTTGCATCTGATGATTCAACTGCAGTTCTCGTTGAATCTTATTATTAAACTGCAGTTCTCGTTGCATCTGATGATTCAACTGCAGTTCTCGTTGCATCTGATGATTCAACTGCAGTTCTCGTTGAATCTGATGGTTCAACTGCAGTTCTCGTTGAATCTGATGATTCAACTGCAGTTCTCGTTGCATCTGATGATTCAACTGCAGTTCTCGTTGAATCTGATGATTCAACTGCAGTTCTCGTTGCATCTGATGATTCAACTGCAGTTCTCGTTGCATCTGATGATTCAACTGCAGTTCTCGTTGAATCTGATGGTTCAACTGCAGTTCTCGTTGAATCTGATGATTCAACTGCAGTTCTCGTTGAATCTGATGATTCAACTGCAGTTCTCGTTGAATCTGATGATTCAACTGTAGTTCTCGTTGCATCTGATGATTCAACTGCAGTTCTCGTTGCATCTGATGATTCAACTGCAGTTCTCGTTGAATCTGATGATTCAACTGCAGTTCTCGTTGAATCTGATGATTCAACTGCAGTTCTCGCTGCATCTGATGATTCAACTGCAGTTCTCGTTGCATCTGATGATTCAACTGCAGTTCTCGTTGCATCTGATGATTCAACTGCAGTTCTTGTTGCATCTTATTATTAAACTGCAGTTCTCGTTGCATCTGATGATTCAACTGCAGTTCTCGTTGCATCTGATGGTTCAACTGCAGTTCTCGTTGAATCTGATGATTCAACTGCAGTTCTCGTTGAATCTGATGATTCAACTGCAGTTCTCGTTGAATCTGATGGTTCAACTGCAGTTCTCGTTGAATCTGATGATTCAACTGCAGTTCTCGTTGAATCTGATGGTTCAACTGCAGTTCTCGTTGAATCTGATGGTTCAACTGCAGTTCTCGTTGAATCTGATGATTCAACTGTAGTTCTCGTTGCATCTGATGATTCAACTGCAGTTCTCGTTGCATCTGATGATTCAACTGCAGTTCTCGTTGAATCTGATGATTCAACTGCAGTTCTCGTTGAATCTGATGATTCAACTGC
Source organism: Tritrichomonas musculus (assembly GCA_039105265.1). Lineage (NCBI taxonomy): Eukaryota > Parabasalia > Tritrichomonadida > Tritrichomonadidae > Tritrichomonas > Tritrichomonas musculus. The sequence continues at coordinate 893 of JAPFFF010000120.1, read as the reverse complement.
AGTTCTCGTTGCATCTGATGATTCAACTGCAGTTCTCGTTGCATCTGATGATTCAACTGCAGTTGTCGTTGCATCTGATGATTCAACTGCAGTTCTTGTTTCATCTTATTATTAAACTGCAGTTCTCGTTGCATCTGATGATTCAACTGCAGTTCTCGTTGCATCTGATGATTCAACTGCAGTTGTCGTTGCATCTGATGATTCAACTGCAGTTCTCGTTGCATCTGATGATTCAACTGCAGTTCTCGTTGCATCTGATGATTCAACTGCAGTTCTTGTTTCATCTTATTATTAAACTGCAGTTCTCGTTGCATCTGATGATTCAACTGCAGTTCTCGTTGCATCTGATGATTCAACTGCAGTTCTCGTTGAATCTGATGATTCAACTGCAGTTGTCGTTGCATCTGATGATTCAACTGCAGTTGTCGTTGCATCTGATGATTCAACTGCAGTTCTCGTTGAATCTGATGATTCAACTGTAGTTCTCGTTGCATCTGATGATTCAACTGCAGTTCTCGTTGAATCTGATGATTCAACTGTAGTTCTCGTTGAATCTGATGATTCAACTGCAGTTCTCGTTGAATCTGATGATTCAACTGTAGTTCTCGTTGAATCTGATGGTTCAACTGCAGTTCTCGTTGAATCTGATGATTCAACTGCAGTTCTCGTTGAATCTGATGATTCAACTGCAGTTGTCGTTGCATCTGATGATTCAACTGCAGTTCTCGTTGAATCTGATGATTCAACTGTAGTTCTCGTTGCATCTGATGATTCAACTGCAGTTCTCGTTGAATCTGATGATTCAACTGTAGTTCTCGTTGCATCTGATGATTCAACTGCAGTTCTCGTTGAATCTGATGATTCAACTGCAGTTCTCGTTGCATCTGATGATT
>JAPFFF010000119.1:0-46248 GCA_039105265.1 Tritrichomonas musculus | reverse complement strand
CTTGGGTAAGTTGTTCCTTTGCTGAGTTGTTCCTTTGCTGAGTTGTTTCTTGGCTGAATTGTTCCTTGGCTGAGTTGTTTCTTGGCTGAGATGTTTCTTTGCTAAGTTGTTCCTTGGCTGAGTTGTTTCTTGGGTAAGTTGTTCCTTGGCTGAGTTGTTTCTTGGCTGAGTTGTTCCTTGGCTGAGTTGTTCCTTGGCTGAGTTGTTTCTTGGCTGAGATGTTTCTTTGCTAAGTTGTTCCTTGGCTGAGTTGTTTCTTGGGTAAGTTGTTTCTTGGCTGAGTTGTTTCTTGGCTGAGTTGTTTCTTGGCTGAGTTGTTTCTTGGCTGAGTTGTCTCTTGGCTGAGTTGTTTCTTGGCTGAATTGTTCCTTGGCTGAGTTGTTTCTTGGCTGAGATGTTTCTTTGCTAAGTTATTCCTTGGCTGAGTTGTTTCTTGGGTAAGTTGTTCCTTGGCTGAGTTGTTTCTTGGCTGAGTTGTTTCTTGGCTGAGTTGCTCCTTGGCTGAGTTGCTCCTTGGGTAAGTTGTTCCTTGGCTGAGTTGTTTCTTGGCTGAGTTGTTTCTTGGCTGAATTGTTCCTTGGCTGAGTTGTTTCTTGGCTGAATTGTTCATTGGCTGAATTGTTCCTTGGCTGAGTTGTTTCTTGGCTGAGTTGCTCCTTGGCTGAGTTGCTCCTTGGCTGAGTTGTTTCTTGGCTGAGTTGTCTCTTGGCTGAGTTGTTTCTTGGCTGAATTGTTCCTTGGCTGAGTTGTTTCTTGGCTGAGTTGCTCCTTGGCTGAGTTGCTCCTTGGGTAAGTTGTTCCTTGGCTGAGTTGTTCCTTTGCTGAGTTGTTTCTTGGCTGAATTGTTCCTTGGCTGAGTTGTTTCTTGGCTAAATTGTTCATTGGCTGAGTTGTTCCTTGGCTGAGTTGCTCCTTGTCTGAGTTGCTCCTTGGGTAAGTTGTTTTTTTGCTGAGTTGTTCCTTTGCTGAGTTGTTTCTTTGCTAAGTTGTTCCTTGGCTGAGTTGTTTCTTGGGTAAGTTGTTCCTTGGCTGAGTTGTTTCTTGGCTGAGTTGTTCCTTGGCTGAGTTGTTCCTTGGCTGAGTTGTTCCTTGGCTGAGTTGTTTCTTGGGTAAGTTGTTTCTTGGCTGAGTTGTTTCTTGGCTGAGTTGTTTCTTGGCTGAGTTGTTTCTTGGCTGAGTTGTCTCTTGGCTGAGTTGTTTCTTGGCTGAATTGTTCCTTGGCTGAGTTGTTTCTTGGCTGAGATGTTTCTTTGCTAAGTTGTTCCTTGGCTGAGTTGTTTCTTGGGTAAGTTGTTCCTTGGCTGAGTTGTTTCTTGGCTGAGTTGTTTCTTGGCTGAATTGTTCCTTGGCTGAGTTGTTTCTTGGCTGAGATGTTTCTTTGCTAAGTTGTTCCTTGGCTGAGTTGTTTCTTGGGTAAGTTGTTCCTTGGCTGAGTTGTTTCTTGGGTAAGTTGTTCCTTGGCTGAGTTGTTCCTTGGCTGAGTTGTTTCTTGGCTGAGATGTTTCTTTGCTAAGTTGTTCCTTGGCTGAGTTGTTTCTTGGGTAAGTTGTTCCTTGGCTGAGTTGTTTCTTGGCTGAGTTGTTTCTTGGCTGAGTTGTTCCTTGGCTGAGTTGTTTCTTGGCTGAGTTGTTTCTTGGCTGAATTGTTCCTTGGCTGAATTGTTCCTTGGCTGAGTTGTTTCTTGGCTGAGATGTTTCTTTGCTAAGTTGTTCCTTGGCTGAGTTGTTTCTTGGGTAAGTTGTTCCTTGGCTGATTTGTTTCTTTGCTGAGTTGTTCCTTGGCTGAGTTGTTCCTTGGCTGAGTTGTTTCTTGGCTGAGATGTTTCTTTGCTAAGTTGTTCCTTGGCTGAGTTGTTTCTTGGGTAAGTTGTTCCTTGGCTGAGTTGTTTCTTGGCTGAGTTGTTTCTTGGCTGAGTTGTTTCTTGGCTGAATTGTTCCTTGGCTGAGTTGTTTCTTGGCTGAGATGTTTCTTTGCTAAGTTGTTCCTTGGCTGAGTTGTTTCTTGGGTAAGTTGTTCCTTGGCTGAGTTGTTTCTTGGCTGAGTTGTTTCTTGGCTGAATTGTTCCTTGGCTGAGTTGTTTCTTGGCTGAGATGTTTCTTTGCTAAGTTGTTCCTTGGCTGAGTTGTTTCTTGGGTAAGTTGTTCCTTGGCTGAGTTGTTTCTTGGCTGAATTGTTCCTTGGCTGAGTTGTTTCTTGGCTGAATTGTTCCTTGGCTGAGTTGTTTCTTGGCTGAGTTGTTTCTTGGCTGAATTGTTCCTTGGCTGAGTTGTTTCTTGGCTGAATTGTTCCTTGGCTGAGTTGTTTCTTGGCTGAGTTGCTCCTTGGCTAAGTTGTTTTTTGGATGAGTTGCTTCTTGGGTAAGTTGTTCCTTTGCTGCGTTGTTTCTTGGCTGGATTGTTTCTTGGCTGAGTTGTTTCTTGGCTGAGTTGCTCCTTGGCTGAGTTGCTCCTTGGGTAAGTTGTTCCTTGGCTGAGTTGTTCCTTTGCTGAGTTGTTTCTTGGCTGAATTGTTCTTTGGCTGAGTTGTTCCTTGGCTGAGTTGTTCCTTGGCTAAGTTGTTTTTTGGCTGAGTTGCTCCTTGGCTAAGTTGATTTTTGGCTGAGTTGCTTCTTGGGTAAGTTGTTCCTTTGCTGAGTTGTTTCTTGGCTGAATTGTTCCTTTCCTGAATTGTTTCTTGGCTGAGTTGTTCCTTGGCTGAGTTGCTCCTTGGCTGAGTTGCTCCTTGGGTAAGTTGTTCCTTTGCTGAGTTGTTTCTTGGCTGGATTGTTCCTTGGCTGAGTTGTTTCTTGGCTGAGTTGCTCCTTGGCTGAGTTGCTCCTTGGGTAAGTTGTTCCTTGGCTGAGTTGTTCCTTTGCTGAGTTGTTTCTTGGCTGAATTGTTCTTTGGCTGAGTTGTTCCTTGGCTGAGTTGTTCCTTGGCTAAGTTGTTCTTTGGCTGAGTTGTTCCTTTGCTGAGTTGTTTCTTGGCTGAGTTGCTCCTTGGCTAAGTTGATTTTTGGCTGAGTTGCTTCTTGGGTAAGTTGTTCCTTTGCTGAGTTGTTTCTTGGCTGAATTGTTCCTTGGCTGAGTTGTTTCTTGGCTGAGTTGCTCCTTGGCTGAGTTGTTTCTTGGCTGAATTGTTCCTTGGCTGAGTTGTTTCTTGGCTGGATTGTTCCTTGGCTGAGTTGTTTCTTGGCTGAGTTGCTCCTTGGCTGAGTTGCTCCTTGGGTAAGTTGTTCCTTGGCTGAGTTGTTCCTTTGCTGAGTTGTTTCTTGGCTGAATTGTTCTTTGGCTGAGTTGTTCCTTGGCTGAGTTGTTCCTTGGCTAAGTTGTTCCTTGGCTGAGTTGTTCCTTTGCTGAGTTGTTTCTTGGCTGAGTTGCTCCTTGGCTAAGTTGTTTCTTGGCTGAATTGTTCCTTTACTGAGTTGTTTCTTGGCTGAATTGTTCCTTGGCTGAGTTGTTTCTTGGCTGAATTGTTCCTTGGCTGAATTGTTCTTTGGCTGAGTTGTTCCTTGGCTGAGTTGTTCCTTGGCTAAGTTGTTCCTTGGCTGAGTTGTTTCTTGGCTGAATTGTTCCTTGGCTGAATTGTTCTTTGGCTGAGTTGTTCCTTGGCTGAGTTGTTCCTTGGCTGAGTTGTTTCTTGGCTGAGTTGTTTCTTGGCTGAGTTGTTTCTTGGCTGAATTGTTCCTTGGCTGAGTTGTTTCTTGGCTGAATTGTTCCTTGGCTGAATTGTTCTTTGGCTGAGTTGTTCCTTGGCTGAGTTGTTCCTTGGCTAAGTTGTTCCTTGGCTGAGTTGTTCCTTTGCTGAGTTGTTTCTTGGCTGAATTGCTCCTTGGGTAAGTTGTTCCTTGGCTGAGTTGTTCCTTTACTGAGTTGTTTCTTGGCTGAATTGTTCCTTGGCTGAGTTGTTTCTTGGCTGAATTGTTCATTGGCTGAGTTGTTTCTTGGCTGAGTTGTTTCTTGGCTGAGTTGTTTCTTGGCTGAATTGTTCCTTGGCTGAGTTGTTTCTTGGCTGAATTGTTCCTTGGCTGAATTGTTCCTTGGCTGAGTTGTTTCTTGGCTGAGTTGCTCCTTGGCTGAGTTGCTCCTTGGGTAAGTTGTTCCTTGGCTGAGTTGTTCCTTTGCTGAGTTGTTTCTTGGCTGAATTGTTCCTTGGCTGAGTTGTTTCTTGGCTGAATTGTTCATTGGCTGAATTGTTCCTTGGCTGAGTTGTTTCTTGGCTGAGTTGCTCCTTGGCTGAGTTGCTCCTTGGGTAAGTTGTTCCTTGGCTGAGTTGTTCCTTTGCTGAGTTGTTTCTTGGCTGAATTGTTCCTTGGCTGAATTGTTCCTTGGCTGAGTTGTTTCTTGGCTGAGTTGCTCCTTGGCTGAGTTGCTCCTTGGGTAAGTTGTTCCTTGGCTGAGTTGTTCCTTTGCTGAGTTGTTTCTTGGCTGAATTGTTCCTTGGCTGAGTTGTTTCTTGGCTGAATTGTTCATTGGCTGAGTTGTTCCTTGGCTGAGTTGCTCCTTGTCTGAGTTGCTCCTTGGGTAAGTTGTTCCTTTGCTGAGTTGTTCCTTTGCTGAGTTGTTTCTTGGCTGAATTGTTCCTTGGCTGAGTTGTTTCTTGGCTGAGATGTTTCTTTGCTAAGTTGTTCCTTGGCTGAGTTGTTTCTTGGGTAAGTTGTTCCTTGGCTGAGTTGTTTCTTGGCTGAGTTGTTCCTTGGCTGAGTTGTTCCTTGGCTGAGTTGTTTCTTGGCTGAGATGTTTCTTTGCTAAGTTGTTCCTTGGCTGAGTTGTTTCTTGGGTAAGTTGTTTCTTGGCTGAGTTGTTTCTTGGCTGAGTTGTTTCTTGGCTGAGTTGTTTCTTGGCTGAGTTGTCTCTTGGCTGAGTTGTTTCTTGGCTGAATTGTTCCTTGGCTGAGTTGTTTCTTGGCTGAGATGTTTCTTTGCTAAGTTGTTCCTTGGCTGAGTTGTTTCTTGGGTAAGTTGTTCCTTGGCTGAGTTGTTTCTTGGCTGAGTTGTTTCTTGGCTGAATTGTTCCTTGGCTGAGTTGTTTCTTGGCTGAGATGTTTCTTTGCTAAGTTGTTCCTTGGCTGAGTTGTTTCTTGGGTAAGTTGTTCCTTGGCTGAGTTGTTTCTTGGGTAAGTTGTTCCTTGGCTGAGTTGTTCCTTGGCTGAGTTGTTTCTTGGCTGAGATGTTTCTTTGCTAAGTTGTTCCTTGGCTGAGTTGTTTCTTGGGTAAGTTGTTCCTTGGCTGAGTTGTTTCTTGGCTGAGTTGTTTCTTGGCTGAGTTGTTCCTTGGCTGAGTTGTTTCTTGGCTGAGTTGTTTCTTGGCTGAATTGTTCCTTGGCTGAATTGTTCCTGGGCTGAGTTGTTTCTTGGCTGAGATGTTTCTTTGCTAAGTTGTTCCTTGGCTGAGTTGTTCCTTTGCTGAGTTGTTTCTTGGCTGAATTGTTCCTTGGCTGAGTTGTTTCTTGGCTGAGATGTTTCTTTGCTAAGTTGTTCCTTGGCTGAGTTGTTTCTTGGGTAAGTTGTTCCTTGGCTGAGTTGTTTCTTGGCTGAGTTGTTCCTTGGCTGAGTTGTTCCTTGGCTGAGTTGTTTCTTGGCTGAGATGTTTCTTTGCTAAGTTGTTCCTTGGCTGAGTTGTTTCTTGGGTAAGTTGTTTCTTGGCTGAGTTGTTTCTTGGCTGAGTTGTTTCTTGGCTGAGTTGTTTCTTGGCTGAGTTGTCTCTTGGCTGAGTTGTTTCTTGGCTGAATTGTTCCTTGGCTGAGTTGTTTCTTGGCTGAGATGTTTCTTTGCTAAGTTGTTCCTTGGCTGAGTTGTTTCTTGGGTAAGTTGTTCCTTGGCTGAGTTGTTTCTTGGCTGAGTTGTTTCTTGGCTGAATTGTTCCTTGGCTGAGTTGTTTCTTGGCTGAGATGTTTCTTTGCTAAGTTGTTCCTTGGCTGAGTTGTTTCTTGGGTAAGTTGTTCCTTGGCTGAGTTGTTTCTTGGGTAAGTTGTTCCTTGGCTGAGTTGTTCCTTGGCTGAGTTGTTTCTTGGCTGAGATGTTTCTTTGCTAAGTTGTTCCTTGGCTGAGTTGTTTCTTGGGTAAGTTGTTCCTTGGCTGAGTTGTTTCTTGGCTGAGTTATTTCTTGGCTGAGTTGTTCCTTGGCTGAGTTGTTTCTTGGCTGAGTTGTTTCTTGGCTGAATTGTTTCTTGGCTGAATTGTTCCTTGGCTGAGTTGTTTCTTGGCTGAATTGTTCCTTGGCTGAATTGTTCTTTGGCTGAGTTGTTCCTTGGCTGAGTTGTTCCTTGGCTAAGTTGTTCCTTGGCTGAGTTGTTCCTTTGCTGAGTTGTTTCTTGGCTGAATTGCTCCTTGGGTAAGTTGTTCCTTGGCTGAGTTGTTCCTTTACTGAGTTGTTTCTTGGCTGAATTGTTCCTTGGCTGAGTTGTTTCTTGGCTGAATTGTTCAATTGTTCGCTGAGTTGTTCCTTGGCTGAGTTGTTCCTTTGCTGAGTTGTTTCTTGGCTGAATTGCTCCTTGGGTAAGTTGTTCCTTGGCTGAGTTGTTCCTTTACTGAGTTGTTTCTTGGCTGAATTGTTCCTTGGCTGAGTTGTTTCTTGGCTGAATTGTTCATTGGCTGAATTGTTTCTTGGCTGAGTTGTTTCTTGGCTGAGTTGTTTCTTGGCTGAATTGTTCATTGGCTGAGTTGTTTCTTGGCTGAGTTGTTTCTTGGCTGAGTTGTTTCTTGGCTGAATTGTTCCTTGGCTGAGTTGTTTCTTGGCTGAATTGTTCCTTGGCTGAATTGTTCCTTGGCTGAGTTGTTTCTTGGCTGAGTTGCTCCTTGGCTGAGTTGCTCCTTGGGTAAGTTGTTCCTTGGCTGAGTTGTTCCTTTGCTGAGTTGTTTCTTGGCTGAATTGTTCCTTGGCTGAGTTGTTTCTTGGCTGAATTGTTCATTGGCTGAGTTGTTCCTTGGCTAAGTTGTTCCTTGGCTGAGTTGTTTCTTGGCTGAATTGTTCCTTGGCTGAATTGTTCTTTGGCTGAGTTGTTCCTTGGCTGAGTTGTTCCTTGGCTGAGTTGTTTCTTGGCTGAGTTGTTTCTTGGCTGAGTTGTTTCTTGGCTGAATTGTTCCTTGGCTGAGTTGTTTCTTGGCTGAATTGTTCCTTGGCTGAATTGTTCTTTGGCTGAGTTGTTCCTTGGCTGAGTTGTTCCTTGGCTAAGTTGTTTCTTGGCTGAATTGTTCCTTGGCTGAGTTGTTTCTTGGCTGAGATGTTTCTTTGCTAAGTTGTTCCTTGGCTGAGTTGTTTCTTGGGTAAGTTGTTCCTTGGCTGAGTTGTTTCTTGGCTGAATTGTTCCTTGGCTGAGTTGTTTCTTGGCTGAATTGTTCCTTGGCTGAGTTGTTTCTTGGCTGAGTTGTTTCTTGGCTGAATTGTTCCTTGGCTGAGTTGTTTCTTGGCTGAATTGTTCCTTGGCTGAGTTGTTTCTTGGCTGAGTTGCTCCTTGGCTAAGTTGTTTTTTGGCTGAGTTGCTTCTTGGGTAAGTTGTTCCTTTGCTGAGTTGTTTCTTGGCTGGATTGTTTCTTGGCTGAGTTGTTTCTTGGCTGAGTTGCTCCTTGGCTGAGTTGCTCCTTGGGTAAGTTGTTCCTTGGCTGAGTTGTTCCTTGGCTGAGTTGTTTCTTGGCTGAGTTGTTCCTTGGCTGAGTTGTTTCTTGGCTGAGTTGCTCCTTGGCTGAGTTGCTCCTTGGGTAAGTTGTTCCTTGGCTGAGTTGTTCCTTTGCTGAGTTGTTTCTTGGCTGAATTGTTCTTTGGCTGAGTTGTTCCTTGGCTGAGTTGTTCCTTGGCTAAGTTGTTCTTTGGCTGAGTTGTTCCTTTGCTGAGTTGTTTCTTGGCTGAGTTGCTCCTTGGCTAAGTTGATTTTTGGCTGAGTTGCTTCTTGGGTAAGTTGTTCCTTTGCTGAGTTGTTTCTTGGCTGAATTGTTCCTTGGCTGAGTTGTTTCTTGGCTGAGTTGCTCCTTGGCTGAGTTGCTTCTTGGGTAAGTTGTTCCTTTGCTGAGTTGTTTCTTGGCTGGATTGTTCCTTGGCTGAGTTGTTTCTTGGCTGAGTTGCTCCTTGGCTGAGTTGCTCCTTGGGTAAGTTGTTCCTTGGCTGAGTTGTTCCTTTGCTGAGTTGTTTCTTGGCTGAATTGTTCTTTGGCTGAGTTGTTCCTTGGCTGAGTTGTTCCTTGGCTAAGTTGTTCCTTGGCTGAGTTGTTCCTTTGCTGAGTTGTTTCTTGGCTGAGTTGCTCCTTGGCTAAGTTGTTTCTTGGCTGAATTGTTCCTTTACTGAGTTGTTTCTTGGCTGAATTGTTCCTTGGCTGAGTTGTTTCTTGGCTGAATTGTTCCTTGGCTGAATTGTTCTTTGGCTGAGTTGTTCCTTGGCTGAGTTGTTCCTTGGCTAAGTTGTTCCTTGGCTGAGTTGTTTCTTGGCTGAATTGTTCCTTGGCTGAATTGTTCTTTGGCTGAGTTGTTCCTTGGCTGAGTTGTTCCTTGGCTGAGTTGTTTCTTGGCTGAGTTGTTTCTTGGCTGAGTTGTTTCTTGGCTGAATTGTTCCTTGGCTGAGTTGTTTCTTGGCTGAATTGTTCCTTGGCTGAATTGTTCTTTGGCTGAGTTGTTCCTTGGCTGAGTTGTTCCTTGGCTAAGTTGTTCCTTGGCTGAGTTGTTCCTTTGCTGAGTTGTTTCTTGGCTGAATTGCTCCTTGGGTAAGTTGTTCCTTGGCTGAGTTGTTCCTTTACTGAGTTGTTTCTTGGCTGAATTGTTCCTTGGCTGAGTTGTTTCTTGGCTGAATTGTTCATTGGCTGAGTTGTTTCTTGGCTGAGTTGTTTCTTGGCTGAGTTGTTTCTTGGCTGAATTGTTCCTTGGCTGAGTTGTTTCTTGGCTGAATTGTTCCTTGGCTGAATTGTTCCTTGGCTGAGTTGTTTCTTGGCTGAGTTGCTCCTTGGCTGAGTTGCTCCTTGGGTAAGTTGTTCCTTGGCTGAGTTGTTCCTTTGCTGAGTTGTTTCTTGGCTGAATTGTTCCTTGGCTGAGTTGTTTCTTGGCTGAATTGTTCATTGGCTGAATTGTTCCTTGGCTGAGTTGCTCCTTGGCTGAGTTGCTCCTTGGGTAAGTTGTTCCTTGGCTGAGTTGTTCCTTTGCTGAGTTGTTTCTTGGCTGAATTGTTCCTTGGCTGAATTGTTCCTTGGCTGAGTTGTTTCTTGGCTGAGTTGCTCCTTGGCTGAGTTGCTCCTTGGGTAAGTTGTTCCTTGGCTGAGTTGTTCCTTTGCTGAGTTGTTTCTTGGCTGAATTGTTCCTTGGCTGAGTTGTTTCTTGGCTGAATTGTTCATTGGCTGAGTTGTTCCTTGGCTGAGTTGCTCCTTGTCTGAGTTGCTCCTTGGGTAAGTTGTTCCTTTGCTGAGTTGTTCCTTTGCTGAGTTGTTTCTTGGCTGAATTGTTCCTTGGCTGAGTTGTTTCTTGGCTGAGATGTTTCTTTGCTAAGTTGTTCCTTGGCTGAGTTGTTTCTTGGGTAAGTTGTTCCTTGGCTGAGTTGTTTCTTGGCTGAGTTGTTCCTTGGCTGAGTTGTTCCTTGGCTGAGTTGTTTCTTGGCTGAGATGTTTCTTTGCTAAGTTGTTCCTTGGCTGAGTTGTTTCTTGGGTAAGTTGTTTCTTGGCTGAGTTGTTTCTTGGCTGAGTTGTTTCTTGGCTGAGTTGTTTCTTGGCTGAGTTGTCTCTTGGCTGAGTTGTTTCTTGGCTGAATTGTTCCTTGGCTGAGTTGTTTCTTGGCTGAGATGTTTCTTTGCTAAGTTGTTCCTTGGCTGAGTTGTTTCTTGGGTAAGTTGTTCCTTGGCTGAGTTGTTTCTTGGCTGAGTTGTTTCTTGGCTGAATTGTTCCTTGGCTGAGTTGTTTCTTGGCTGAGATGTTTCTTTGCTAAGTTGTTCCTTGGCTGAGTTGTTTCTTGGGTAAGTTGTTCCTTGGCTGAGTTGTTTCTTGGGTAAGTTGTTCCTTGGCTGAGTTGTTCCTTGGCTGAGTTGTTTCTTGGCTGAGATGTTTCTTTGCTAAGTTGTTCCTTGGCTGAGTTGTTTCTTGGGTAAGTTGTTCCTTGGCTGAGTTGTTTCTTGGCTGAGTTGTTTCTTGGCTGAGTTGTTCCTTGGCTGAGTTGTTTCTTGGCTGAGTTGTTTCTTGGCTGAATTGTTCCTTGGCTGAATTGTTCCTGGGCTGAGTTGTTTCTTGGCTGAGATGTTTCTTTGCTAAGTTGTTCCTTGGCTGAGTTGTTCCTTTGCTGAGTTGTTTCTTGGCTGAATTGTTCCTTGGCTGAGTTGTTTCTTGGCTGAGATGTTTCTTTGCTAAGTTGTTCCTTGGCTGAGTTGTTTCTTGGGTAAGTTGTTCCTTGGCTGAGTTGTTTCTTGGCTGAGTTGTTCCTTGGCTGAGTTGTTCCTTGGCTGAGTTGTTTCTTGGCTGAGATGTTTCTTTGCTAAGTTGTTCCTTGGCTGAGTTGTTTCTTGGGTAAGTTGTTTCTTGGCTGAGTTGTTTCTTGGCTGAGTTGTTTCTTGGCTGAGTTGTTTCTTGGCTGAGTTGTCTCTTGGCTGAGTTGTTTCTTGGCTGAATTGTTCCTTGGCTGAGTTGTTTCTTGGCTGAGATGTTTCTTTGCTAAGTTGTTCCTTGGCTGAGTTGTTTCTTGGGTAAGTTGTTCCTTGGCTGAGTTGTTTCTTGGCTGAGTTGTTTCTTGGCTGAATTGTTCCTTGGCTGAGTTGTTTCTTGGCTGAGATGTTTCTTTGCTAAGTTGTTCCTTGGCTGAGTTGTTTCTTGGGTAAGTTGTTCCTTGGCTGAGTTGTTTCTTGGGTAAGTTGTTCCTTGGCTGAGTTGTTCCTTGGCTGAGTTGTTTCTTGGCTGAGATGTTTCTTTGCTAAGTTGTTCCTTGGCTGAGTTGTTTCTTGGGTAAGTTGTTCCTTGGCTGAGTTGTTTCTTGGCTGAGTTATTTCTTGGCTGAGTTGTTCCTTGGCTGAGTTGTTTCTTGGCTGAGTTGTTTCTTGGCTGAATTGTTTCTTGGCTGAATTGTTCCTTGGCTGAGTTGTTTCTTGGCTGAATTGTTCCTTGGCTGAATTGTTCTTTGGCTGAGTTGTTCCTTGGCTGAGTTGTTCCTTGGCTAAGTTGTTCCTTGGCTGAGTTGTTCCTTTGCTGAGTTGTTTCTTGGCTGAATTGCTCCTTGGGTAAGTTGTTCCTTGGCTGAGTTGTTCCTTTACTGAGTTGTTTCTTGGCTGAATTGTTCCTTGGCTGAGTTGTTTCTTGGCTGAATTGTTCATTGGCTGAGTTGTTTCTTGGCTGAGTTGTTCCTTGGCTAAGTTGTTCCTTGGCTGAGTTGTTCCTTTGCTGAGTTGTTTCTTGGCTGAATTGCTCCTTGGGTAAGTTGTTCCTTGGCTGAGTTGTTCCTTTACTGAGTTGTTTCTTGGCTGAATTGTTCCTTGGCTGAGTTGTTTCTTGGCTGAATTGTTCATTGGCTGAGTTGTTCCTTGGCTGAGTTGTTCCTTTGCTGAGTTGTTTCTTGGCTGAATTGCTCCTTGGGTAAGTTGTTCCTTGGCTGAGTTGTTCCTTTACTGAGTTGTTTCTTGGCTGAATTGTTCCTTGGCTGAGTTGTTTCTTGGCTGAATTGTTCATTGGCTGAGTTGTTTCTTGGCTGAGTTGTTTCTTGGCTGAGTTGTTTCTTGGCTGAATTGTTCATTGGCTGAGTTGTTTCTTGGCTGAGTTGTTTCTTGGCTGAGTTGTTTCTTGGCTGAATTGTTCCTTGGCTGAGTTGTTTCTTGGCTGAATTGTTCCTTGGCTGAATTGTTCCTTGGCTGAGTTGTTTCTTGGCTGAGTTGCTCCTTGGCTGAGTTGCTCCTTGGGTAAGTTGTTCCTTGGCTGAGTTGTTCCTTTGCTGAGTTGTTTCTTGGCTGAATTGTTCCTTGGCTGAGTTGTTTCTTGGCTGAATTGTTCATTGGCTGAGTTGTTCCTTGGCTAAGTTGTTCCTTGGCTGAGTTGTTTCTTGGCTGAATTGTTCCTTGGCTGAATTGTTCTTTGGCTGAGTTGTTCCTTGGCTGAGTTGTTCCTTGGCTGAGTTGTTTCTTGGCTGAGTTGTTTCTTGGCTGAGTTGTTTCTTGGCTGAATTGTTCCTTGGCTGAGTTGTTTCTTGGCTGAATTGTTCCTTGGCTGAATTGTTCTTTGGCTGAGTTGTTCCTTGGCTGAGTTGTTCCTTGGCTAAGTTGTTTCTTGGCTGAATTGTTCCTTGGCTGAGTTGTTTCTTGGCTGAGATGTTTCTTTGCTAAGTTGTTCCTTGGCTGAGTTGTTTCTTGGGTAAGTTGTTCCTTGGCTGAGTTGTTTCTTGGCTGAATTGTTTCTTGGCTGAGTTGTTTCTTGGCTGAATTGTTCCTTGGCTGAGTTGTTTCTTGGCTGAATTGTTCCTTGGCTGAGTTGTTTCTTGGCTGAGTTGCTCCTTGGCTAAGTTGTTTTTTGGCTGAGTTGCTTCTTGGGTAAGTTGTTCCTTTGCTGAGTTGTTTCTTGGCTGGATTGTTTCTTGGCTGAGTTGTTTCTTGGCTGAGTTGCTCCTTGGCTGAGTTGCTCCTTGGGTAAGTTGTTCCTTGGCTGAGTTGTTCCTTGGCTGAGTTGTTTCTTGGCTGAGTTGTTCCTTGGCTGAGTTGTTTCTTGGCTGAGTTGCTCCTTGGCTGAGTTGCTCCTTGGGTAAGTTGTTCCTTGGCTGAGTTGTTCCTTTGCTGAGTTGTTTCTTGGCTGAATTGTTCTTTGGCTGAGTTGTTCCTTGGCTGAGTTGTTCCTTGGCTAAGTTGTTCTTTGGCTGAGTTGTTCCTTTGCTGAGTTGTTTCTTGGCTGAGTTGCTCCTTGGCTAAGTTGATTTTTGGCTGAGTTGCTTCTTGGGTAAGTTGTTCCTTTGCTGAGTTGTTTCTTGGCTGAATTGTTCCTTGGCTGAGTTGTTTCTTGGCTGAGTTGCTCCTTGGCTGAGTTGCTTCTTGGGTAAGTTGTTCCTTTGCTGAGTTGTTTCTTGGCTGGATTGTTCCTTGGCTGAGTTGTTTCTTGGCTGAGTTGCTCCTTGGCTGAGTTGCTCCTTGGGTAAGTTGTTCCTTGGCTGAGTTGTTCCTTTGCTGAGTTGTTTCTTGGCTGAATTGTTCTTTGGCTGAGTTGTTCCTTGGCTGAGTTGTTCCTTGGCTAAGTTGTTCCTTGGCTGAGTTGTTCCTTTGCTGAGTTGTTTCTTGGCTGAGTTGCTCCTTGGCTAAGTTGTTTCTTGGCTGAATTGTTCCTTTACTGAGTTGTTTCTTGGCTGAATTGTTCCTTGGCTGAGTTGTTTCTTGGCTGAATTGTTCATTGGCTGAGTTGTTTCTTGGCTGAGTTGTTTCTTGGCTGAGTTGTTTCTTGGCTGAATTGTTCCTTGGCTGAGTTGTTTCTTGGCTGAATTGTTCCTTGGCTGAATTGTTCCTTGGCTGAGTTGTTCCTTGGCTGAGTTGTTCCTTGGCTAAGTTGTTCCTTGGCTGAGTTGTTCCTTTGCTGAGTTGTTTCTTGGCTGAATTGCTCCTTGGGTAAGTTGTTCCTTGGCTGAGTTGTTCCTTTACTGAGTTGTTTCTTGGCTGAATTGTTCCTTGGCTGAGTTGTTTCTTGGCTGAATTGTTCATTGGCTGAGTTGTTTCTTGGCTGAGTTGTTTCTTGGCTGAGTTGTTTCTTGGCTGAATTGTTCCTTGGCTGAGTTGTTTCTTGGCTGAATTGTTCCTTGGCTGAATTGTTCCTTGGCTGAGTTGTTTCTTGGCTGAGTTGCTCCTTGGCTGAGTTGCTCCTTGGGTAAGTTGTTCCTTGGCTGAGTTGTTCCTTTGCTGAGTTGTTTCTTGGCTGAATTGTTCCTTGGCTGAGTTGTTTCTTGGCTGAATTGTTCATTGGCTGAATTGTTCCTTGGCTGAGTTGTTTCTTGGCTGAGTTGCTCCTTGGCTGAGTTGCTCCTTGGGTAAGTTGTTCCTTGGCTGAGTTGTTCCTTTGCTGAGTTGTTTCTTGGCTGAATTGTTCCTTGGCTGAATTGTTCCTTGGCTGAGTTGTTTCTTGGCTGAGTTGCTCCTTGGCTGAGTTGCTCCTTGGGTAAGTTGTTCCTTGGCTGAGTTGTTCCTTTGCTGAGTTGTTTCTTGGCTGAATTGTTCCTTGGCTGAGTTGTTTCTTGGCTGAATTGTTCATTGGCTGAGTTGTTCCTTGGCTGAGTTGCTCCTTGTCTGAGTTGCTCCTTGGGTAAGTTGTTCCTTTGCTGAGTTGTTCCTTTGCTGAGTTGTTTCTTGGCTGAATTGTTCCTTGGCTGAGTTGTTTCTTGGCTGAGATGTTTCTTTGCTAAGTTGTTCCTTGGCTGAGTTGTTTCTTGGGTAAGTTGTTCCTTGGCTGAGTTGTTTCTTGGCTGAGTTGTTCCTTGGCTGAGTTGTTCCTTGGCTGAGTTGTTTCTTGGCTGAGATGTTTCTTTGCTAAGTTGTTCCTTGGCTGAGTTGTTTCTTGGGTAAGTTGTTTCTTGGCTGAGTTGTTTCTTGGCTGAGTTGTTTCTTGGCTGAGTTGTTTCTTGGCTGAGTTGTCTCTTGGCTGAGTTGTTTCTTGGCTGAATTGTTCCTTGGCTGAGTTGTTTCTTGGCTGAGATGTTTCTTTGCTAAGTTGTTCCTTGGCTGAGTTGTTTCTTGGGTAAGTTGTTCCTTGGCTGAGTTGTTTCTTGGCTGAGTTGTTTCTTGGCTGAATTGTTCCTTGGCTGAGTTGTTTCTTGGCTGAGATGTTTCTTTGCTAAGTTGTTCCTTGGCTGAGTTGTTTCTTGGGTAAGTTGTTCCTTGGCTGAGTTGTTTCTTGGGTAAGTTGTTCCTTGGCTGAGTTGTTCCTTGGCTGAGTTGTTTCTTGGCTGAGATGTTTCTTTGCTAAGTTGTTCCTTGGCTGAGTTGTTTCTTGGGTAAGTTGTTCCTTGGCTGAGTTGTTTCTTGGCTGAGTTGTTTCTTGGCTGAGTTGTTCCTTGGCTGAGTTGTTTCTTGGCTGAGTTGTTTCTTGGCTGAATTGTTCCTTGGCTGAATTGTTCCTGGGCTGAGTTGTTTCTTGGCTGAGATGTTTCTTTGCTAAGTTGTTCCTTGGCTGAGTTGTTTCTTGGCTGAGTTGTTTCTTGGCTGAATTGTTCCTTGGCTGAGTTGTTTCTTGGCTGAGATGTTTCTTTGCTAAGTTGTTCCTTGGCTGAGTTGTTTCTTGGGTAAGTTGTTCCTTGGCTGAGTTGTTTCTTGGGTAAGTTGTTCCTTGGCTGAGTTGTTCCTTGGCTGAGTTGTTTCTTGGCTGAGATGTTTCTTTGCTAAGTTGTTCCTTGGCTGAGTTGTTTCTTGGGTAAGTTGTTCCTTGGCTGAGTTGTTCCTTGGCTGAGTTGTTTCTTGGGTAAGTTGTTCCTTGGCTGAGTTGTTTCTTGGCTGAGTTGTTTCTTGGCTGAATTGTTCCTTGGCTGAGTTGTTTCTTGGCTGAGATGTTTCTTTGCTAAGTTGTTCCTTGGCTGAGTTGTTTCTTGGGTAAGTTGTTCCTTGGCTGAGTTGTTTCTTGGGTAAGTTGTTCCTTGGCTGAGTTGTTCCTTGGCTGAGTTGTTTCTTGGCTGAGATGTTTCTTTGCTAAGTTGTTCCTTGGCTGAGTTGTTTCTTGGGTAAGTTGTTCCTTGGCTGAGTTGTTTCTTGGCTGAGTTGTTTCTTGGCTGAGTTGTTCCTTGGCTGAGTTGTTTCTTGGCTGAGTTGTTTCTTGGCTGAATTGTTCCTTGGCTGAGTTGTTTCTTGGGTAAGTTGTTCCTTGGCTGAGTTGTTTCTTGGGTAAGTTGTTCCTTGGCTGAGTTGTTTCTTGGCTGAGTTGTTTCTTGGCTGAGTTGTTTCTTGGCTGAATTGTTCCTTGGCTGAGTTGTTTCTTGGCTGAGATGTTTCTTTGCTAAGTTGTTCCTTGGCTGAGTTGTTTCTTGGGTAAGTTGTTCCTTGGCTGAGTTGTTTCTTGGCTGAGTTGTTTCTTGGCTGAATTGTTCCTTGGCTGAGTTGTTTCTTGGCTGAGATGTTTCTTTGCTAAGTTGTTCCTTGGCTGAGTTGTTTCTTGGGTAAGTTGTTCCTTGGCTGAGTTGTTTCTTGGCTGAGTTGTTCCTTGGCTGAGTTGTTCCTTGGCTGAGTTGTTTCTTGGCTGAGTTGTTTCTTTGCTAAGTTGTTCCTTGGCTGAGTTGTTTCTTGGGTAAGTTGTTCCTTGGCTGAGTTGTTTCTTGGCTGAGTTGTTTCTTGGCTGAGTTGTTCCTTGGCTGAGTTGTTTCTTGGCTGAATTGTTCCTTGGCTGAGTTGTTTCTTGGCTGAGTTGTTTCTTGGCTGAATTGTTCCTTGGCTGAATTGTTCCTTGGCTGAATTGTTCCTTGGCTGAGTTGTTTCTTGGCTGAGATGTTTCTTTGCTAAGTTGTTCCTTGGCTGAGTTGTTTCTTGGCTGAGATGTTTCTTTGCTAAGTTGTTCCTTGGCTGAGTTGTTTCTTGGGTAAGTTGTTCCTTGGCTGATTTGTTTCTTTGCTGAGTTGTTCCTTGGCTGAGTTGTTCCTTGGCTGAGTTGTTTCTTGGCTGAGATGTTTCTTTGCTAAGTTGTTCCTTGGCTGAGTTGTTTCTTGGGTAAGTTGTTCCTTGGCTGAGTTGTTTCTTGGCTGAGTTGTTTCTTGGCTGAATTGTTCCTTGGCTGAGTTGTTTCTTGGCTGAGATGTTTCTTTGCTAAGTTGTTTCTTGGCTGAGTTGTTTCTTGGGTAAGTTGTTCCTTGGCTGAGTTGTTTCTTGGCTGAATTGTTCCTTGGCTGAGTTGTTTCTTGGCTGAGATGTTTCTTTGCTAAGTTGTTCCTTGGCTGAGTTGTTTCTTTGCTAAGTTGTTCCTTGGCTGAGTTGTTTCTTGGGTAAGTTGTTCCTTGGCTGAGTTGTTCCTTGGCTGAGTTGTTTCTTGGCTGAGATGTTTCTTTGCTAAGTTGTTCCTTGGCTGAGTTGTTTCTTGGGTAAGTTGTTCCTTGGCTGAGTTGTTTCTTGGCTGAGTTGTTCCTTGGCTGAGTTGTTCCTTGGCTGAGTTGTTTCTTGGCTGAGATGTTTCTTTGCTAAGTTGTTCCTTGGCTGAGTTGTTTCTTGGGTAAGTTGTTCCTTGGCTGAGTTGTTCCTTGGCTGAGTTGTTTCTTGGCTGAGATGTTTCTTTGCTAAGTTGTTCCTTGGCTGAGTTGTTTCTTGGGTAAGTTGTTCCTTGGCTGAGTTGTTTCTTGGCTGAGTTGTTTCTTGGCTGAATTGTTCCTTGGCTGAGTTGTTTCTTGGCTGAGATGTTTCTTTGCTAAGTTGTTCCTTGGCTGAGTTGTTTCTTGGGTAAGTTGTTCCTTGGCTGAGTTGTTTCTTGGGTAAGTTGTTCCTTGGCTGAGTTGTTCCTTGGCTGAGTTGTTTCTTGGCTGAGATGTTTCTTTGCTAAGTTGTTCCTTGGCTGAGTTGTTTCTTGGGTAAGTTGTTCCTTGGCTGAGTTGTTCCTTGGCTGAGTTGTTTCTTGGGTAAGTTGTTCCTTGGCTGAGTTGTTTCTTGGCTGAGTTGTTTCTTGGCTGAATTGTTCCTTGGCTGAGTTGTTTCTTGGCTGAGATGTTTCTTTGCTAAGTTGTTCCTTGGCTGAGTTGTTTCTTGGGTAAGTTGTTCCTTGGCTGAGTTGTTTCTTGGGTAAGTTGTTCCTTGGCTGAGTTGTTTCTTGGGTAAGTTGTTCCTTGGCTGAGTTGTTCCTTGGCTGAGTTGTTTCTTGGCTGAGATGTTTCTTTGCTAAGTTGTTCCTTGGCTGAGTTGTTTCTTGGGTAAGTTGTTCCTTGGCTGAGTTGTTTCTTGGCTGAGTTGTTCCTTGGCTGAGTTGTTCCTTGGCTGAGTTGTTTCTTGGCTGAGATGTTTCTTTGCTAAGTTGTTCCTTGGCTGAGTTGTTTCTTGGGTAAGTTGTTCCTTGGCTGAGTTGTTCCTTGGCTGAGTTGTTTCTTGGCTGAGATGTTTCTTTGCTAAGTTGTTCCTTGGCTGAGTTGTTTCTTGGGTAAGTTGTTTCTTGGCTGAATTGTTTCTTGGCTGAGTTGTTTCTTGGCTGAATTGTTCCTTGGCTGAGTTGTTTCTTGGCTGAGATGTTTCTTTGCTAAGTTGTTCCTTGGCTGAGTTGTTTCTTGGGTAAGTTGTTCCTTGGCTGAGTTGTTTCTTGGGTAAGTTGTTCCTTGGCTGAGTTGTTCCTTGGCTGAGTTGTTTCTTGGCTGAGATGTTTCTTTGCTAAGTTGTTCCTTGGCTGAGTTGTTTCTTGGGTAAGTTGTTCCTTGGCTGAGTTGTTCCTTGGCTGAGTTGTTTCTTGGGTAAGTTGTTCCTTGGCTGAGTTGTTTCTTGGCTGAGTTGTTTCTTGGCTGAATTGTTCCTTGGCTGAGTTGTTTCTTGGCTGAGATGTTTCTTTGCTAAGTTGTTCCTTGGCTGAGTTGTTTCTTGGGTAAGTTGTTCCTTGGCTGAGTTGTTTCTTGGGTAAGTTGTTCCTTGGCTGAGTTGTTCCTTGGCTGAGTTGTTTCTTGGCTGAGATGTTTCTTTGCTAAGTTGTTCCTTGGCTGAGTTGTTTCTTGGGTAAGTTGTTCCTTGGCTGAGTTGTTTCTTGGCTGAGTTGTTTCTTGGCTGAGTTGTTCCTTGGCTGAGTTGTTTCTTGGCTGAGTTGTTTCTTGGCTGAATTGTTCCTTGGCTGAATTGTTCCTTGGCTGAGTTGTTTCTTGGCTGAGATGTTTCTTTGCTAAGTTGTTCCTTGGCTGAGTTGTTTCTTGGGTAAGTTGTTCCTTGGCTGATTTGTTTCTTTGCTGAGTTGTTCCTTGGCTGAGTTGTTCCTTGGCTGAGTTGTTTCTTGGCTGAGATGTTTCTTTGCTAAGTTGTTCCTTGGCTGAGTTGTTTCTTGGGTAAGTTGTTCCTTGGCTGAGTTGTTTCTTGGCTGAGTTGTTTCTTGGCTGAGTTGTTTCTTGGCTGAATTGTTCCTTGGCTGAGTTGTTTCTTGGCTGAGATGTTTCTTTGCTAAGTTGTTCCTTGGCTGAGTTGTTTCTTGGGTAAGTTGTTCCTTGGCTGAGTTGTTTCTTGGCTGAGTTGTTTCTTGGCTGAATTGTTCCTTGGCTGAGTTGTTTCTTGGCTGAGATGTTTCTTTGCTAAGTTGTTCCTTGGCTGAGTTGTTTCTTGGGTAAGTTGTTCCTTGGCTGAGTTGTTTCTTGGGTAAGTTGTTCCTTGGCTGAGTTGTTCCTTGGCTGAGTTGTTTCTTGGCTGAGTTGTTTCTTTGCTAAGTTGTTCCTTGGCTGAGTTGTTTCTTGGGTAAGTTGTTCCTTGGCTGAGTTGTTTCTTGGCTGAGTTGTTTCTTGGCTGAGTTGTTCCTTGGCTGAGTTGTTTCTTGGCTGAGTTGTTTCTTGGCTGAATTGTTCCTTGGCTGAATTGTTCCTTGGCTGAGTTGTTTCTTGGCTGAGATGTTTCTTTGCTAAGTTGTTCCTTGGCTGAGTTGTTTCTTGGCTGAGATGTTTCTTTGCTAAGTTGTTCCTTGGCTGAGTTGTTTCTTGGGTAAGTTGTTCCTTGGCTGATTTGTTTCTTGGCTGAGTTGTTTCTTGGCTGAATTGTTCCTTGGCTGAGTTGTTTCTTGGCTGAGATGTTTCTTTGCTAAGTTGTTCCTTGGCTGAGTTGTTTCTTGGGTAAGTTGTTCCTTGGCTGAGTTGTTTCTTGGGTAAATTGTTCCTTGGCTGAGTTGTTCCTTGGCTGAGTTGTTTCTTGGCTGAGATGTTTCTTTGCTAAGTTGTTCCTTGGCTGAGTTGTTTCTTGGGTAAGTTGTTCCTTGGCTGAGTTGTTTCTTGGCTGAGTTGTTTCTTGGCTGAGTTGTTCCTTGGCTGAGTTGTTTCTTGGCTGAGTTGTTTCTTGGCTGAATTGTTCCTTGGCTGAATTGTTCCTTGGCTGAGTTGTTTCTTGGCTGAGTTGTTTCTTTGCTAAGTTGTTCCTTGGCTGAGTTGTTTCTTGGGTAAGTTGTTCCTTGGCTGATTTGTTTCTTTGCTGAGTTGTTCCTTGGCTGAGTTGTTCCTTGGCTGAGTTGTTTCTTGGCTGAGATGTTTCTTTGCTAAGTTGTTCCTTGGCTGAGTTGTTTCTTGGGTAAGTTGTTCCTTGGCTGAGTTGTTTCTTGGCTGAGTTGTTTCTTGGCTGAATTGTTCCTTGGCTGAGTTGTTTCTTGGCTGAGATGTTTCTTTGCTAAGTTGTTCCTTGGCTGAGTTGTTTCTTGGGTAAGTTGTTCCTTGGCTGAGTTGTTTCTTGGGTAAGTTGTTTCTTGGCTGAATTGTTCCTTGGCTGAGTTGTTTCTTGGCTGAGATGTTTCTTTGCTAAGTTGTTCCTTGGCTGAGTTGTTTCTTGGGTAAGTTGTTCCTTGGCTGAGTTGTTTCTTGGCTGAATTGTTCCTTGGCTGAGTTGTTTCTTGGCTGAATTGTTCCTTGGCTGAGTTGTTTCTTGGCTGAGTTGTTTCTTGGCTGAATTGTTCCTTGGCTGAGTTGTTTCTTGGCTGAATTGTTCCTTGGCTGAGTTGTTTCTTGGCTGAGTTGCTCCTTGGCTAAGTTGTTTTTTGGCTGAGTTGCTTCTTGGGTAAGTTGTTCCTTTGCTGAGTTGTTTCTTGGCTGGATTGTTTCTTGGCTGAGTTGTTTCTTGGCTGAGTTGCTCCTTGGCTGAGTTGCTCCTTGGGTAAGTTGTTCCTTGGCTGAGTTGTTCCTTTGCTGAGTTGTTTCTTGGCTGAGTTGTTCCTTGGCTGAGTTGTTTCTTGGCTGAGTTGCTCCTTGGCTGAGTTGCTCCTTGGGTAAGTTGTTCCTTGGCTGAGTTGTTCCTTTGCTGAGTTGTTTCTTGGCTGAATTGTTCTTTGGCTGAGTTGTTCCTTGGCTGAGTTGTTCCTTGGCTAAGTTGTTCTTTGGCTGAGTTGTTCCTTTGCTGAGTTGTTTCTTGGCTGAGTTGCTCCTTGGCTAAGTTGATTTTTGGCTGAGTTGCTTCTTGGGTAAGTTGTTCCTTTGCTGAGTTGTTTCTTGGCTGAATTGTTCCTTGGCTGAGTTGTTTCTTGGCTGAGTTGCTCCTTGGCTGAGTTGCTTCTTGGGTAAGTTGTTCCTTTGCTGAGTTGTTTCTTGGCTGGATTGTTCCTTGGCTGAGTTGTTTCTTGGCTGAGTTGCTCCTTGGCTGAGTTGCTCCTTGGGTAAGTTGTTCCTTGGCTGAGTTGTTCCTTTGCTGAGTTGTTTCTTGGCTGAATTGTTCTTTGGCTGAGTTGTTCCTTGGCTGAGTTGTTCCTTGGCTAAGTTGTTCCTTGGCTGAGTTGTTCCTTTGCTGAGTTGTTTCTTGGCTGAGTTGCTCCTTGGCTAAGTTGTTTCTTGGCTGAATTGTTCCTTTACTGAGTTGTTTCTTGGCTGAATTGTTCCTTGGCTGAGTTGTTTCTTGGCTGAATTGTTCATTGGCTGAGTTGTTTCTTGGCTGAGTTGTTTCTTGGCTGAGTTGTTTCTTGGCTGAATTGTTCCTTGGCTGAGTTGTTTCTTGGCTGAATTGTTCCTTGGCTGAATTGTTCTTTGGCTGAGTTGTTCCTTGGCTGAGTTGTTCCTTGGCTGAGTTGTTCCTTGGCTGAGTTGTTCCTTTGCTGAGTTGTTTCTTGGCTGAATTGCTCCTTGGGTAAGTTGTTCCTTGGCTGAGTTGTTCCTTTACTGAGTTGTTTCTTGGCTGAATTGTTCCTTGGCTGAGTTGTTTCTTGGCTGAATTGTTCATTGGCTGAGTTGTTTCTTGGCTGAGTTGTTTCTTGGCTGAGTTGTTTCTTGGCTGAATTGTTCCTTGGCTGAGTTGTTTCTTGGCTGAATTGTTCCTTGGCTGAATTGTTCCTTGGCTGAGTTGTTTCTTGGCTGAGTTGCTCCTTGGCTGAGTTGCTCCTTGGGTAAGTTGTTCCTTGGCTGAGTTGTTCCTTTGCTGAGTTGTTTCTTGGCTGAATTGTTCCTTGGCTGAGTTGTTTCTTGGCTGAATTGTTCATTGGCTGAATTGTTCCTTGGCTGAGTTGTTTCTTGGCTGAGTTGCTCCTTGGCTGAGTTGCTCCTTGGGTAAGTTGTTCCTTGGCTGAGTTGTTCCTTTGCTGAGTTGTTTCTTGGCTGAATTGTTCCTTGGCTGAATTGTTCCTTGGCTGAGTTGTTTCTTGGCTGAGTTGCTCCTTGGCTGAGTTGCTCCTTGGGTAAGTTGTTCCTTGGCTGAGTTGTTCCTTTGCTGAGTTGTTTCTTGGCTGAATTGTTCCTTGGCTGAGTTGTTTCTTGGCTGAATTGTTCATTGGCTGAGTTGTTCCTTGGCTGAGTTGCTCCTTGTCTGAGTTGTTTCTTGGGTAAGTTGTTCCTTTGCTGAGTTGTTCCTTTGCTGAGTTGTTTCTTGGCTGAATTGTTCCTTGGCTGAGTTGTTTCTTGGCTGAGATGTTTCTTTGCTAAGTTGTTCCTTGGCTGAGTTGTTTCTTGGGTAAGTTGTTCCTTGGCTGAGTTGTTTCTTGGCTGAGTTGTTCCTTGGCTGAGTTGTTCCTTGGCTGAGTTGTTTCTTGGCTGAGATGTTTCTTTGCTAAGTTGTTCCTTGGCTGAGTTGTTTCTTGGGTAAGTTGTTTCTTGGCTGAGTTGTTTCTTGGCTGAGTTGTTTCTTGGCTGAGTTGTTTCTTGGCTGAGTTGTCTCTTGGCTGAGTTGCTCCTTGGCTGAGTTGCTCCTTGGGTAAGTTGTTCCTTGGCTGAGTTGTTTCTTGGCTGAGTTGTCTCTTGGCTGAGTTGCTCCTTGGCTGAGTTGCTCCTTGGGTAAGTTGTTCCTTGGCTGAGTTGTTTCTTGGCTGAGTTGCTCCTTGGCTGAGTTGCTCCTTGGGTAAGTTGTTCCTTGGCTGAGTTGTTCCTTTGCTGAGTTGTTTCTTGGCTGAATTGTTCCTTGGCTGAGTTGTTTCTTGGCTGAATTGTTCATTGGCTGAATTGTTCCTTGGCTGAGTTGTTTCTTGGCTGAGTTGCTCCTTGGCTGAGTTGCTCCTTGGGTAAGTTGTTCCTTGGCTGAGTTGTTCCTTTGCTGAGTTGTTTCTTGGCTGAATTGTTCCTTGGCTGAATTGTTCCTTGGCTGAGTTGTTCCTTGGCTAAGTTGTTTTTTGGCTGAGTTGCTCCTTGGGTAAGTTGTTCCTTGGCTGAGTTGTTCCTTTGCTGAGTTGTTTCTTGGCTGAATTGTTCCTTGGCTGAGTTGTTTCTTGGCTGAATTGTTCATTGGCTGAGTTGTTCCTTGGCTGAGTTGCTCCTTGGCTGAGTTGCTCCTTGGGTAAGTTGTTCCTTGGCTGAGTTGTTTCTTGGCTGAGTTGCTCCTTGGCTGAGTTGCTCCTTGGGTAAGTTGTTCCTTGGCTGAGTTGTTCCTTGGCTGAGTTGTTTCTTGGGTAAGTTGTTCCTTGGCTGAGTTGTTTCTTGGCTGAGTTGTTTCTTGGCTGAGTTGTTTCTTGGCTGAGTTGTTTCTTGGCTGAATTGTTCCTTGGCTGAGTTGTTTCTTGGCTGAATTGTTCATTGGCTGAATTGTTCCTTGGCTGAGTTGTTTCTTGGCTGAGTTGCTCCTTGGCTGAGTTGCTCCTTGGGTAAGTTGTTCCTTGGCTGAGTTGTTCCTTTGCTGAGTTGTTTCTTGGCTGAATTGTTCCTTGGCTGAATTGTTCCTTGGCTGAGTTGTTTCTTGGCTGAGTTGCTCCTTGGCTGAGTTGCTCCTTGGGTAAGTTGTTCCTTGGCTGAGTTGTTCCTTTGCTGAGTTGTTTCTTGGCTGAATTGTTCCTTGGCTGAGTTGTTTCTTGGCTGAATTGTTCATTGGCTGAGTTGTTCCTTGGCTGAGTTGCTCCTTGTCTGAGTTGCTCCTTGGGTAAGTTGTTCCTTTGCTGAGTTGTTCCTTTGCTGAGTTGTTTCTTGGCTGAATTGTTCCTTGGCTGAGTTGTTTCTTGGCTGAGATGTTTCTTTGCTAAGTTGTTCCTTGGCTGAGTTGTTTCTTGGGTAAGTTGTTCCTTGGCTGAGTTGTTTCTTGGCTGAGTTGTTCCTTGGCTGAGTTGTTCCTTGGCTGAGTTGTTTCTTGGCTGAGATGTTTCTTTGCTAAGTTGTTCCTTGGCTGAGTTGTTTCTTGGGTAAGTTGTTTCTTGGCTGAGTTGTTTCTTGGCTGAGTTGTTTCTTGGCTGAGTTGTTTCTTGGCTGAGTTGTCTCTTGGCTGAGTTGTTTCTTGGCTGAATTGTTCCTTGGCTGAGTTGTTTCTTGGCTGAGATGTTTCTTTGCTAAGTTGTTCCTTGGCTGAGTTGTTTCTTGGGTAAGTTGTTCCTTGGCTGAGTTGTTTCTTGGCTGAGTTGTTTCTTGGCTGAATTGTTCCTTGGCTGAGTTGTTTCTTGGCTGAGATGTTTCTTTGCTAAGTTGTTCCTTGGCTGAGTTGTTTCTTGGGTAAGTTGTTCCTTGGCTGAGTTGTTTCTTGGGTAAGTTGTTCCTTGGCTGAGTTGTTCCTTGGCTGAGTTGTTTCTTGGCTGAGATGTTTCTTTGCTAAGTTGTTCCTTGGCTGAGTTGTTTCTTGGGTAAGTTGTTCCTTGGCTGAGTTGTTTCTTGGCTGAGTTGTTTCTTGGCTGAGTTGTTCCTTGGCTGAGTTGTTTCTTGGCTGAGTTGTTTCTTGGCTGAATTGTTCCTTGGCTGAATTGTTCCTGGGCTGAGTTGTTTCTTGGCTGAGATGTTTCTTTGCTAAGTTGTTCCTTGGCTGAGTTGTTTCTTGGCTGAGTTGTTTCTTGGCTGAATTGTTCCTTGGCTGAGTTGTTTCTTGGCTGAGATGTTTCTTTGCTAAGTTGTTCCTTGGCTGAGTTGTTTCTTGGGTAAGTTGTTCCTTGGCTGAGTTGTTTCTTGGGTAAGTTGTTCCTTGGCTGAGTTGTTCCTTGGCTGAGTTGTTTCTTGGCTGAGATGTTTCTTTGCTAAGTTGTTCCTTGGCTGAGTTGTTTCTTGGGTAAGTTGTTCCTTGGCTGAGTTGTTCCTTGGCTGAGTTGTTTCTTGGGTAAGTTGTTCCTTGGCTGAGTTGTTTCTTGGCTGAGTTGTTTCTTGGCTGAATTGTTCCTTGGCTGAGTTGTTTCTTGGCTGAGATGTTTCTTTGCTAAGTTGTTCCTTGGCTGAGTTGTTTCTTGGGTAAGTTGTTCCTTGGCTGAGTTGTTTCTTGGGTAAGTTGTTCCTTGGCTGAGTTGTTCCTTGGCTGAGTTGTTTCTTGGCTGAGATGTTTCTTTGCTAAGTTGTTCCTTGGCTGAGTTGTTTCTTGGGTAAGTTGTTCCTTGGCTGAGTTGTTTCTTGGCTGAGTTGTTTCTTGGCTGAGTTGTTCCTTGGCTGAGTTGTTTCTTGGCTGAGTTGTTTCTTGGCTGAATTGTTCCTTGGCTGAGTTGTTTCTTGGGTAAGTTGTTCCTTGGCTGAGTTGTTTCTTGGGTAAGTTGTTCCTTGGCTGAGTTGTTTCTTGGCTGAGTTGTTTCTTGGCTGAGTTGTTTCTTGGCTGAATTGTTCCTTGGCTGAGTTGTTTCTTGGCTGAGATGTTTCTTTGCTAAGTTGTTCCTTGGCTGAGTTGTTTCTTGGGTAAGTTGTTCCTTGGCTGAGTTGTTTCTTGGCTGAGTTGTTTCTTGGCTGAATTGTTCCTTGGCTGAGTTGTTTCTTGGCTGAGATGTTTCTTTGCTAAGTTGTTCCTTGGCTGAGTTGTTTCTTGGGTAAGTTGTTCCTTGGCTGAGTTGTTTCTTGGGTAAGTTGTTCCTTGGCTGAGTTGTTCCTTGGCTGAGTTGTTTCTTGGCTGAGTTGTTTCTTTGCTAAGTTGTTCCTTGGCTGAGTTGTTTCTTGGGTAAGTTGTTCCTTGGCTGAGTTGTTTCTTGGCTGAGTTGTTTCTTGGCTGAGTTGTTCCTTGGCTGAGTTGTTTCTTGGCTGAGTTGTTTCTTGGCTGAATTGTTCCTTGGCTGAATTGTTCCTTGGCTGAGTTGTTTCTTGGCTGAGATGTTTCTTTGCTAAGTTGTTCCTTGGCTGAGTTGTTTCTTGGCTGAGATGTTTCTTTGCTAAGTTGTTCCTTGGCTGAGTTGTTTCTTGGGTAAGTTGTTCCTTGGCTGATTTGTTTCTTTGCTGAGTTGTTCCTTGGCTGAGTTGTTCCTTGGCTGAGTTGTTTCTTGGCTGAGATGTTTCTTTGCTAAGTTGTTCCTTGGCTGAGTTGTTTCTTGGGTAAGTTGTTCCTTGGCTGAGTTGTTTCTTGGCTGAGTTGTTTCTTGGCTGAGTTGTTTCTTGGCTGAATTGTTCCTTGGCTGAGTTGTTTCTTGGCTGAGATGTTTCTTTGCTAAGTTGTTCCTTGGCTGAGTTGTTTCTTGGGTAAGTTGTTCCTTGGCTGAGTTGTTTCTTGGGTAAGTTGTTCCTTGGCTGAGTTGTTCCTTGGCTGAGTTGTTTCTTGGCTGAGATGTTTCTTTGCTAAGTTGTTCCTTGGCTGAGTTGTTTCTTGGGTAAGTTGTTCCTTGGCTGAGTTGTTTCTTGGCTGAGTTGTTCCTTGGCTGAGTTGTTCCTTGGCTGAGTTGTTTCTTGGCTGAGATGTTTCTTTGCTAAGTTGTTCCTTGGCTGAGTTGTTTCTTGGGTAAGTTGTTCCTTGGCTGAGTTGTTCCTTGGCTGAGTTGTTTCTTGGCTGAGATGTTTCTTTGCTAAGTTGTTCCTTGGCTGAGTTGTTTCTTGGGTAAGTTGTTCCTTGGCTGAGTTGTTTCTTGGCTGAGTTGTTTCTTGGCTGAATTGTTCCTTGGCTGAGTTGTTTCTTGGCTGAGATGTTTCTTTGCTAAGTTGTTCCTTGGCTGAGTTGTTTCTTGGGTAAGTTGTTCCTTGGCTGAGTTGTTTCTTGGGTAAGTTGTTCCTTGGCTGAGTTGTTCCTTGGCTGAGTTGTTTCTTGGCTGAGATGTTTCTTTGCTAAGTTGTTCCTTGGCTGAGTTGTTTCTTGGGTAAGTTGTTCCTTGGCTGAGTTGTTCCTTGGCTGAGTTGTTTCTTGGGTAAGTTGTTCCTTGGCTGAGTTGTTTCTTGGCTGAGTTGTTTCTTGGCTGAATTGTTCCTTGGCTGAGTTGTTTCTTGGCTGAGATGTTTCTTTGCTAAGTTGTTCCTTGGCTGAGTTGTTTCTTGGGTAAGTTGTTCCTTGGCTGAGTTGTTTCTTGGGTAAGTTGTTCCTTGGCTGAGTTGTTCCTTGGCTGAGTTGTTTCTTGGCTGAGATGTTTCTTTGCTAAGTTGTTCCTTGGCTGAGTTGTTTCTTGGGTAAGTTGTTCCTTGGCTGAGTTGTTTCTTGGGTAAGTTGTTCCTTGGCTGAGTTGTTCCTTGGCTGAGTTGTTTCTTGGCTGAGATGTTTCTTTGCTAAGTTGTTCCTTGGCTGAGTTGTTTCTTGGGTAAGTTGTTCCTTGGCTGAGTTGTTCCTTGGCTGAGTTGTTTCTTGGGTAAGTTGTTCTTTGGCTGAGTTGTTCCTTGGCTGAGTTGTTCCTTGGCTGAGTTGTTTCTTGGCTGAGTTGTTTCTTGGCTGAGTTGTTTCTTGGCTGAGTTGTTTCTTTGCTAAGTTGTTCCTTGGCTGAGTTGTTTCTTGGGTAAGTTGTTCCTTGGCTGAGTTGTTTCTTGGGTAAGTTGTTCCTTGGCTGAGTTGTTCCTTGGCTGAGTTGTTTCTTGGCTGAGATGTTTCTTTGCTAAGTTGTTCCTTGGCTGAGTTGTTTCTTGGGTAAGTTGTTCCTTGGCTGAGTTGTTTCTTGGCTGAGTTGTTTCTTGGCTGAGTTGTTCCTTGGCTGAGTTGTTCCTTGGCTGAGTTGTTTCTTGGCTGAGATGTTTCTTTGCTAAGTTGTTCCTTGGCTGAGTTGTTTCTTGGGTAAGTTGTTCCTTGGCTGAGTTGTTCCTTGGCTGAGTTGTTTCTTGGCTGAATTGTTCCTTGGCTGAATTGTTCCTGGGCTGAGTTGTTTCTTGGCTGAGATGTTTCTTTGCTAAGTTGTTCCTTGGCTGAGTTGTTTCTTGGGTAAGTTGTTCCTTGGCTGAGTTGTTTCTTGGCTGAGTTGTTTCTTGGCTGAATTGTTCCTTGGCTGAGTTGTTTCTTGGCTGAGATGTTTCTTTGCTAAGTTGTTCCTTGGCTGAGTTGTTTCTTGGGTAAGTTGTTCCTTGGCTGAGTTGTTTCTTGGGTAAGTTGTTCCTTGGCTGAGTTGTTCCTTGGCTGAGTTGTTTCTTGGCTGAGATGTTTCTTTGCTAAGTTGTTCCTTGGCTGAGTTGTTTCTTGGGTAAGTTGTTCCTTGGCTGAGTTGTTCCTTGGCTGAGTTGTTTCTTGGGTAAGTTGTTCCTTGGCTGAGTTGTTTCTTGGCTGAGTTGTTTCTTGGCTGAATTGTTCCTTGGCTGAGTTGTTTCTTGGCTGAGATGTTTCTTTGCTAAGTTGTTCCTTGGCTGAGTTGTTTCTTGGGTAAGTTGTTCCTTGGCTGAGTTGTTTCTTGGGTAAGTTGTTCCTTGGCTGAGTTGTTCCTTGGCTGAGTTGTTTCTTGGCTGAGATGTTTCTTTGCTAAGTTGTTCCTTGGCTGAGTTGTTTCTTGGGTAAGTTGTTCCTTGGCTGAGTTGTTTCTTGGCTGAGTTGTTTCTTGGCTGAGTTGTTCCTTGGCTGAGTTGTTTCTTGGCTGAGTTGTTTCTTGGCTGAATTGTTCCTTGGCTGAATTGTTCCTTGGCTGAGTTGTTTCTTGGCTGAGATGTTTCTTTGCTAAGTTGTTCCTTGGCTGAGTTGTTTCTTGGGTAAGTTGTTCCTTGGCTGATTTGTTTCTTTGCTGAGTTGTTCCTTGGCTGAGTTGTTCCTTGGCTGAGTTGTTTCTTGGCTGAGATGTTTCTTTGCTAAGTTGTTCCTTGGCTGAGTTGTTTCTTGGGTAAGTTGTTCCTTGGCTGAGTTGTTTCTTGGCTGAGTTGTTTCTTGGCTGAGTTGTTTCTTGGCTGAATTGTTCCTTGGCTGAGTTGTTTCTTGGCTGAGATGTTTCTTTGCTAAGTTGTTCCTTGGCTGAGTTGTTTCTTGGGTAAGTTGTTCCTTGGCTGAGTTGTTTCTTGGCTGAGTTGTTTCTTGGCTGAATTGTTCCTTGGCTGAGTTGTTTCTTGGCTGAGATGTTTCTTTGCTAAGTTGTTCCTTGGCTGAGTTGTTTCTTGGGTAAGTTGTTCCTTGGCTGAGTTGTTTCTTGGGTAAGTTGTTCCTTGGCTGAGTTGTTCCTTGGCTGAGTTGTTTCTTGGCTGAGTTGTTTCTTTGCTAAGTTGTTCCTTGGCTGAGTTGTTTCTTGGGTAAGTTGTTCCTTGGCTGAGTTGTTTCTTGGCTGAGTTGTTTCTTGGCTGAGTTGTTCCTTGGCTGAGTTGTTTCTTGGCTGAGTTGTTTCTTGGCTGAATTGTTCCTTGGCTGAATTGTTCCTTGGCTGAGTTGTTTCTTGGCTGAGATGTTTCTTTGCTAAGTTGTTCCTTGGCTGAGTTGTTTCTTGGCTGAGATGTTTCTTTGCTAAGTTGTTCCTTGGCTGAGTTGTTTCTTGGGTAAGTTGTTCCTTGGCTGATTTGTTTCTTTGCTGAGTTGTTCCTTGGCTGAGTTGTTCCTTGGCTGAGTTGTTCCTTGGCTGAGTTGTTTCTTGGCTGAGATGTTTCTTTGCTAAGTTGTTCCTTGGCTGAGTTGTTTCTTGGGTAAGTTGTTCCTTGGCTGAGTTGTTTCTTGGCTGAGTTGTTTCTTGGCTGAGTTGTTTCTTGGCTGAATTGTTCCTTGGCTGAGTTGTTTCTTGGCTGAGATGTTTCTTTGCTAAGTTGTTTCTTGGCTGAGTTGTTTCTTGGGTAAGTTGTTCCTTGGCTGAGTTGTTTCTTGGCTGAATTGTTCCTTGGCTGAGTTGTTTCTTGGCTGAGATGTTTCTTTGCTAAGTTGTTCCTTGGCTGAGTTGTTTCTTGGGTAAGTTGTTCCTTGGCTGAGTTGTTTCTTGGGTAAGTTGTTCCTTGGCTGAGTTGTTCCTTGGCTGAGTTGTTTCTTGGCTGAGATGTTTCTTTGCTAAGTTGTTCCTTGGCTGAGTTGTTTCTTGGGTAAGTTGTTCCTTGGCTGAGTTGTTTCTTGGCTGAGTTGTTCCTTGGCTGAGTTGTTCCTTGGCTGAGTTGTTTCTTGGCTGAGATGTTTCTTTGCTAAGTTGTTCCTTGGCTGAGTTGTTTCTTGGGTAAGTTGTTCCTTGGCTGAGTTGTTTCTTGGCTGAGTTGTTTCTTGGCTGAGTTGTTTCTTGGCTGAATTGTTCCTTGGCTGAGTTGTTTCTTGGGTAAGTTGTTCCTTGGCTGAGTTGTTTCTTGGCTGAGATGTTTCTTTGCTAAGTTGTTCCTTGGCTGAGTTGTTTCTTGGGTAAGTTGTTCCTTGGCTGATTTGTTTCTTTGCTGAGTTGTTCCTTGGCTGAGTTGTTCCTTGGCTGAGTTGTTTCTTGGCTGAGATGTTTCTTTGCTAAGTTGTTCCTTGGCTGAGTTGTTTCTTGGGTAAGTTGTTCCTTGGCTGAGTTGTTTCTTGGGTAAGTTGTTCCTTGGCTGAGTTGTTCCTTGGCTGAGTTGTTTCTTGGCTGAGTTGTTTCTTGGCTGAATTGTTCCTTGGCTGAGTTGTTTCTTGGCTGAGATGTTTCTTTGCTAAGTTGTTTCTTGGCTGAGTTGTTTCTTGGGTAAGTTGTTCCTTGGCTGAGTTGTTTCTTGGCTGAATTGTTCCTTGGCTGAGTTGTTTCTTGGCTGAGATGTTTCTTTGCTAAGTTGTTCCTTGGCTGAGTTGTTTCTTGGGTAAGTTGTTCCTTGGCTGAGTTGTTTCTTGGGTAAGTTGTTCCTTGGCTGAGTTGTTCCTTGGCTGAGTTGTTTCTTGGCTGAGATGTTTCTTTGCTAAGTTGTTCCTTGGCTGAGTTGTTTCTTGGGTAAGTTGTTCCTTGGCTGAGTTGTTTCTTGGCTGAGTTGTTCCTTGGCTGAGTTGTTCCTTGGCTGAGTTGTTTCTTGGCTGAGATGTTTCTTTGCTAAGTTGTTCCTTGGCTGAGTTGTTTCTTGGGTAAGTTGTTCCTTGGCTGAGTTGTTTCTTGGCTGAGTTGTTTCTTGGCTGAGTTGTTTCTTGGCTGAATTGTTCCTTGGCTGAGTTGTTTCTTGGGTAAGTTGTTCCTTGGCTGAGTTGTTCCTTGGCTGAGTTGTTTCTTGGGTAAGTTGTTCCTTGGCTGAGTTGTTTCTTGGCTGAATTGTTCCTTGGCTGAGTTATTTCTTGGCTGAGATGTTTCTTTGCTAAGTTGTTCCTTGGCTGAGTTGTTCCTTGGCTGAGTTGTTTCTTGGCTGAGATGTTTCTTTGCTAAGTTGTTCCTTGGCTGAGTTGTTTCTTGGGTAAGTTGTTCCTTGGCTGAGTTGTTTCTTGGCTGAGTTGTTTCTTGGCTGAATTGTTCCTTGGCTGAGTTGTTTCTTGGCTGAGATGTTTCTTTGCTAAGTTGTTCCTTGGCTGAGTTGTTTCTTGGGTAAGTTGTTCCTTGGCTGAGTTGTTTCTTGGGTAAGTTGTTCCTTGGCTGAGTTGTTCCTTGGCTGAGTTGTTTCTTGGCTGAGATGTTTCTTTGCTAAGTTGTTCCTTGGCTGAGTTGTTTCTTGGGTAAGTTGTTCCTTGGCTGAGTTGTTCCTTGGCTGAGTTGTTTCTTGGGTAAGTTGTTCCTTGGCTGAGTTGTTTCTTGGCTGAGTTGTTTCTTGGCTGAATTGTTCCTTGGCTGAGTTGTTTCTTGGCTGAGATGTTTCTTTGCTAAGTTGTTCCTTGGCTGAGTTGTTTCTTGGGTAAGTTGTTCCTTGGCTGAGTTGTTTCTTGGGTAAGTTGTTCCTTGGCTGAGTTGTTCCTTGGCTGAGTTGTTTCTTGGCTGAGATGTTTCTTTGCTAAGTTGTTCCTTGGCTGAGTTGTTTCTTGGGTAAGTTGTTCCTTGGCTGAGTTGTTTCTTGGCTGAGTTGTTCCTTGGCTGAGTTGTTCCTTGGCTGAGTTGTTTCTTGGCTGAGATGTTTCTTTGCTAAGTTGTTCCTTGGCTGAGTTGTTTCTTGGGTAAGTTGTTCCTTGGCTGAGTTGTTCCTTGGCTGAGTTGTTTCTTGGCTGAGATGTTTCTTTGCTAAGTTGTTCCTTGGCTGAGTTGTTTCTTGGGTAAGTTGTTCCTTGGCTGAGTTGTTTCTTGGCTGAGTTGTTTCTTGGCTGAATTGTTCCTTGGCTGAGTTGTTTCTTGGCTGAGATGTTTCTTTGCTAAGTTGTTCCTTGGCTGAGTTGTTTCTTTGCTAAGTTGTTCCTTGGCTGAGTTGTTTCTTGGGTAAGTTGTTCCTTGGCTGAGTTGTTCCTTGGCTGAGTTGTTTCTTGGCTGAGATGTTTCTTTGCTAAGTTGTTCCTTGGCTGAGTTGTTTCTTGGGTAAGTTGTTCCTTGGCTGAGTTGTTCCTTGGCTGAGTTGTTTCTTGGGTAAGTTGTTCCTTGGCTGAGTTGTTTCTTGGCTGAGTTGTTTCTTGGCTGAATTGTTCCTTGGCTGAGTTGTTTCTTGGCTGAGATGTTTCTTTGCTAAGTTGTTCCTTGGCTGAGTTGTTTCTTGGGTAAGTTGTTCCTTGGCTGAGTTGTTTCTTGGGTAAGTTGTTCCTTGGCTGAGTTGTTCCTTGGCTGAGTTGTTTCTTGGCTGAGATGTTTCTTTGCTAAGTTGTTCCTTGGCTGAGTTGTTTCTTGGGTAAGTTGTTCCTTGGCTGAGTTGTTTCTTGGCTGAGTTGTTTCTTGGCTGAGTTGTTCCTTGGCTGAGTTGTTTCTTGGCTGAGTTGTTTCTTGGCTGAATTGTTCCTTGGCTGAATTGTTCCTTGGCTGAGTTGTTTCTTGGCTGAGATGTTTCTTTGCTAAGTTGTTCCTTGGCTGAGTTGTTTCTTGGGTAAGTTGTTCCTTGGCTGATTTGTTTCTTTGCTGAGTTGTTCCTTGGCTGAGTTGTTCCTTGGCTGAGTTGTTTCTTGGCTGAGATGTTTCTTTGCTAAGTTGTTCCTTGGCTGAGTTGTTTCTTGGGTAAGTTGTTCCTTGGCTGAGTTGTTTCTTGGCTGAGTTGTTTCTTGGCTGAGTTGTTTCTTGGCTGAATTGTTCCTTGGCTGAGTTGTTTCTTGGCTGAGATGTTTCTTTGCTAAGTTGTTCCTTGGCTGAGTTGTTTCTTGGGTAAGTTGTTCATTGGCTGAGTTGTTCCTTGGCTGAGTTGCTCCTTGTCTGAGTTGCTCCTTGGGTAAGTTGTTCCTTTGCTGAGTTGTTCCTTTGCTGAGTTGTTTCTTGGCTGAATTGTTCCTTGGCTGAGTTGTTTCTTGGCTGAGATGTTTCTTTGCTAAGTTGTTCCTTGGCTGAGTTGTTTCTTGGGTAAGTTGTTCCTTGGCTGAGTTGTTTCTTGGCTGAGTTGTTCCTTGGCTGAGTTGTTCCTTGGCTGAGTTGTTTCTTGGCTGAGATGTTTCTTTGCTAAGTTGTTCCTTGGCTGAGTTGTTTCTTGGGTAAGTTGTTTCTTGGCTGAGTTGTTTCTTGGCTGAGTTGTTTCTTGGCTGAGTTGTTTCTTGGCTGAGTTGTCTCTTGGCTGAGTTGTTTCTTGGCTGAATTGTTCCTTGGCTGAGTTGTTTCTTGGCTGAGATGTTTCTTTGCTAAGTTGTTCCTTGGCTGAGTTGTTTCTTGGGTAAGTTGTTCCTTGGCTGAGTTGTTTCTTGGCTGAGTTGTTTCTTGGCTGAATTGTTCCTTGGCTGAGTTGTTTCTTGGCTGAGATGTTTCTTTGCTAAGTTGTTCCTTGGCTGAGTTGTTTCTTGGGTAAGTTGTTCCTTGGCTGAGTTGTTTCTTGGGTAAGTTGTTCCTTGGCTGAGTTGTTCCTTGGCTGAGTTGTTTCTTGGCTGAGATGTTTCTTTGCTAAGTTGTTCCTTGGCTGAGTTGTTTCTTGGGTAAGTTGTTCCTTGGCTGAGTTGTTTCTTGGCTGAGTTGTTTCTTGGCTGAGTTGTTCCTTGGCTGAGTTGTTTCTTGGCTGAGTTGTTTCTTGGCTGAATTGTTCCTTGGCTGAATTGTTCCTGGGCTGAGTTGTTTCTTGGCTGAGATGTTTCTTTGCTAAGTTGTTCCTTGGCTGAGTTGTTTCTTGGCTGAGTTGTTTCTTGGCTGAATTGTTCCTTGGCTGAGTTGTTTCTTGGCTGAGATGTTTCTTTGCTAAGTTGTTCCTTGGCTGAGTTGTTTCTTGGGTAAGTTGTTCCTTGGCTGAGTTGTTTCTTGGGTAAGTTGTTCCTTGGCTGAGTTGTTCCTTGGCTGAGTTGTTTCTTGGCTGAGATGTTTCTTTGCTAAGTTGTTCCTTGGCTGAGTTGTTTCTTGGGTAAGTTGTTCCTTGGCTGAGTTGTTCCTTGGCTGAGTTGTTTCTTGGGTAAGTTGTTCCTTGGCTGAGTTGTTTCTTGGCTGAGTTGTTTCTTGGCTGAATTGTTCCTTGGCTGAGTTGTTTCTTGGCTGAGATGTTTCTTTGCTAAGTTGTTCCTTGGCTGAGTTGTTTCTTGGGTAAGTTGTTCCTTGGCTGAGTTGTTTCTTGGGTAAGTTGTTCCTTGGCTGAGTTGTTCCTTGGCTGAGTTGTTTCTTGGCTGAGATGTTTCTTTGCTAAGTTGTTCCTTGGCTGAGTTGTTTCTTGGGTAAGTTGTTCCTTGGCTGAGTTGTTTCTTGGCTGAGTTGTTTCTTGGCTGAGTTGTTCCTTGGCTGAGTTGTTTCTTGGCTGAGTTGTTTCTTGGCTGAATTGTTCCTTGGCTGAGTTGTTTCTTGGGTAAGTTGTTCCTTGGCTGAGTTGTTTCTTGGGTAAGTTGTTCCTTGGCTGAGTTGTTTCTTGGCTGAGTTGTTTCTTGGCTGAGTTGTTTCTTGGCTGAATTGTTCCTTGGCTGAGTTGTTTCTTGGCTGAGATGTTTCTTTGCTAAGTTGTTCCTTGGCTGAGTTGTTTCTTGGGTAAGTTGTTCCTTGGCTGAGTTGTTTCTTGGCTGAGTTGTTTCTTGGCTGAATTGTTCCTTGGCTGAGTTGTTTCTTGGCTGAGATGTTTCTTTGCTAAGTTGTTCCTTGGCTGAGTTGTTTCTTGGGTAAGTTGTTCCTTGGCTGAGTTGTTTCTTGGGTAAGTTGTTCCTTGGCTGAGTTGTTTCTTGGCTGAGTTGTTTCTTGGCTGAGTTGTTTCTTTGCTAAGTTGTTCCTTGGCTGAGTTGTTTCTTGGGTAAGTTGTTCCTTGGCTGAGTTGTTTCTTGGCTGAGTTGTTTCTTGGCTGAGTTGTTCCTTGGCTGAGTTGTTTCTTGGCTGAGTTGTTTCTTGGCTGAATTGTTCCTTGGCTGAATTGTTCCTTGGCTGAGTTGTTTCTTGGCTGAGATGTTTCTTTGCTAAGTTGTTCCTTGGCTGAGTTGTTTCTTGGCTGAGATGTTTCTTTGCTAAGTTGTTCCTTGGCTGAGTTGTTTCTTGGGTAAGTTGTTCCTTGGCTGATTTGTTTCTTTGCTGAGTTGTTCCTTGGCTGAGTTGTTCCTTGGCTGAGTTGTTTCTTGGCTGAGATGTTTCTTTGCTAAGTTGTTCCTTGGCTGAGTTGTTTCTTGGGTAAGTTGTTCCTTGGCTGAGTTGTTTCTTGGCTGAGTTGTTTCTTGGCTGAGTTGTTTCTTGGCTGAATTGTTCCTTGGCTGAGTTGTTTCTTGGCTGAGATGTTTCTTTGCTAAGTTGTTCCTTGGCTGAGTTGTTTCTTGGGTAAGTTGTTCCTTGGCTGAGTTGTTTCTTGGGTAAGTTGTTCCTTGGCTGAGTTGTTCCTTGGCTGAGTTGTTTCTTGGCTGAGATGTTTCTTTGCTAAGTTGTTCCTTGGCTGAGTTGTTTCTTGGGTAAGTTGTTCCTTGGCTGAGTTGTTTCTTGGCTGAGTTGTTCCTTGGCTGAGTTGTTCCTTGGCTGAGTTGTTTCTTGGCTGAGATGTTTCTTTGCTAAGTTGTTCCTTGGCTGAGTTGTTTCTTGGGTAAGTTGTTCCTTGGCTGAGTTGTTCCTTGGCTGAGTTGTTTCTTGGCTGAGATGTTTCTTTGCTAAGTTGTTCCTTGGCTGAGTTGTTTCTTGGGTAAGTTGTTCCTTGGCTGAGTTGTTTCTTGGCTGAGTTGTTTCTTGGCTGAATTGTTCCTTGGCTGAGTTGTTTCTTGGCTGAGATGTTTCTTTGCTAAGTTGTTCCTTGGCTGAGTTGTTTCTTGGGTAAGTTGTTCCTTGGCTGAGTTGTTTCTTGGGTAAGTTGTTCCTTGGCTGAGTTGTTCCTTGGCTGAGTTGTTTCTTGGCTGAGATGTTTCTTTGCTAAGTTGTTCCTTGGCTGAGTTGTTTCTTGGGTAAGTTGTTCCTTGGCTGAGTTGTTCCTTGGCTGAGTTGTTTCTTGGGTAAGTTGTTCCTTGGCTGAGTTGTTTCTTGGCTGAGTTGTTTCTTGGCTGAATTGTTCCTTGGCTGAGTTGTTTCTTGGCTGAGATGTTTCTTTGCTAAGTTGTTCCTTGGCTGAGTTGTTTCTTGGGTAAGTTGTTCCTTGGCTGAGTTGTTTCTTGGGTAAGTTGTTCCTTGGCTGAGTTGTTCCTTGGCTGAGTTGTTTCTTGGCTGAGATGTTTCTTTGCTAAGTTGTTCCTTGGCTGAGTTGTTTCTTGGGTAAGTTGTTCCTTGGCTGAGTTGTTTCTTGGCTGAGTTGTTCCTTGGCTGAGTTGTTCCTTGGCTGAGTTGTTTCTTGGCTGAGATGTTTCTTTGCTAAGTTGTTCCTTGGCTGAGTTGTTTCTTGGGTAAGTTGTTCCTTGGCTGAGTTGTTCCTTGGCTGAGTTGTTTCTTGGCTGAGATGTTTCTTTGCTAAGTTGTTCCTTGGCTGAGTTGTTTCTTGGGTAAGTTGTTCCTTGGCTGAGTTGTTTCTTGGGTAAGTTGTTCCTTGGCTGAGTTGTTCCTTGGCTGAGTTGTTTCTTGGCTGAGATGTTTCTTTGCTAAGTTGTTCCTTGGCTGAGTTGTTTCTTGGGTAAGTTGTTCCTTGGCTGAGTTGTTCCTTGGCTGAGTTGTTTCTTGGGTAAGTTGTTCCTTGGCTGAGTTGTTTCTTGGCTGAGTTGTTTCTTGGCTGAATTGTTCCTTGGCTGAGTTGTTTCTTGGCTGAGATGTTTCTTTGCTAAGTTGTTCCTTGGCTGAGTTGTTTCTTGGGTAAGTTGTTCCTTGGCTGAGTTGTTTCTTGGGTAAGTTGTTCCTTGGCTGAGTTGTTCCTTGGCTGAGTTGTTTCTTGGCTGAGATGTTTCTTTGCTAAGTTGTTCCTTGGCTGAGTTGTTTCTTGGGTAAGTTGTTCCTTGGCTGAGTTGTTTCTTGGCTGAGTTGTTTCTTGGCTGAGTTGTTCCTTGGCTGAGTTGTTTCTTGGCTGAGTTGTTTCTTGGCTGAATTGTTCCTTGGCTGAATTGTTCCTTGGCTGAGTTGTTTATTGGCTGAGATGTTTCTTTGCTAAGTTGTTCCTTGGCTGAGTTGTTTCTTGGGTAAGTTGTTCCTTGGCTGAGTTGTTTCTTTGGTAAGTTGTTCCTTGGCTGAGTTGTTCCTTGGCTGAGTTGTTTCTTGGCTGAGATGTTTCTTTGCTAAGTTGTTCCTTGGCTGAGTTGTTTCTTGGGTAAGTTGTTCCTTGGCTGAGTTGTTTCTTGGCTGAGTTGTTTCTTGGCTGAGTTGTTTCTTGGCTGAATTGTTCCTTGGCTGAGTTGTTTCTTGGCTGAGATGTTTCTTTGCTAAGTTGTTTCTTGGCTGAGTTGTTTCTTGGGTAAGTTGTTCCTTGGCTGAGTTGTTTCTTGGCTGAATTGTTCCTTGGCTGAGTTGTTTCTTGGCTGAGATGTTTCTTTGCTAAGTTGTTCCTTGGCTGAGTTGTTTCTTGGGTAAGTTGTTCCTTGGCTGAGTTGTTTCTTGGGTAAGTTGTTCCTTGGCTGAGTTGTTCCTTGGCTGAGTTGTTTCTTGGCTGAGATGTTTCTTTGCTAAGTTGTTCCTTGGCTGAGTTGTTTCTTGGGTAAGTTGTTCCTTGGCTGAGTTGTTTCTTGGCTGAGTTGTTCCTTGGCTGAGTTGTTCCTTGGCTGAGTTGTTTCTTGGCTGAGATGTTTCTTTGCTAAGTTGTTCCTTGGCTGAGTTGTTTCTTGGGTAAGTTGTTCCTTGGCTGAGTTGTTTCTTGGCTGAGTTGTTTCTTGGCTGAGTTGTTTCTTGGCTGAATTGTTCCTTGGCTGAGTTGTTTCTTGGGTAAGTTGTTCCTTGGCTGAGTTGTTCCTTGGCTGAGTTGTTTCTTGGGTAAGTTGTTCCTTGGCTGAGTTGTTTCTTGGCTGAATTGTTCCTTGGCTGAGTTATTTCTTGGCTGAGATGTTTCTTTGCTAAGTTGTTCCTTGGCTGAGTTGTTCCTTGGCTGAGTTGTTTCTTGGCTGAGATGTTTCTTTGCTAAGTTGTTCCTTGGCTGAGTTGTTTCTTGGGTAAGTTGTTCCTTGGCTGAGTTGTTTCTTGGCTGAGTTGTTTCTTGGCTGAATTGTTCCTTGGCTGAGTTGTTTCTTGGCTGAGATGTTTCTTTGCTAAGTTGTTCCTTGGCTGAGTTGTTTCTTGGGTAAGTTGTTCCTTGGCTGAGTTGTTTCTTGGGTAAGTTGTTCCTTGGCTGAGTTGTTCCTTGGCTGAGTTGTTTCTTGGCTGAGATGTTTCTTTGCTAAGTTGTTCCTTGGCTGAGTTGTTTCTTGGGTAAGTTGTTCCTTGGCTGAGTTGTTCCTTGGCTGAGTTGTTTCTTGGGTAAGTTGTTCCTTGGCTGAGTTGTTTCTTGGCTGAGTTGTTTCTTGGCTGAATTGTTCCTTGGCTGAGTTGTTTCTTGGCTGAGATGTTTCTTTGCTAAGTTGTTCCTTGGCTGAGTTGTTTCTTGGGTAAGTTGTTCCTTGGCTGAGTTGTTTCTTGGGTAAGTTGTTCCTTGGCTGAGTTGTTCCTTGGCTGAGTTGTTTCTTGGCTGAGATGTTTCTTTGCTAAGTTGTTCCTTGGCTGAGTTGTTTCTTGGGTAAGTTGTTCCTTGGCTGTGTTTCTTGGGTAAGTTGTTCCTTGGCTGAGTTGTTTCTTGGCTGAGTTGTTTCTTGGCTGAATTGTTCCTTGGCTGAGTTGTTTCTTGGCTGAGATGTTTCTTTGCTAAGTTGTTCCTTGGCTGAGTTGTTTCTTGGGTAAGTTGTTCCTTGGCTGAGTTGTTTCTTGGGTAAGTTGTTCCTTGGCTGAGTTGTTCCTTGGCTGAGTTGTTTCTTGGCTGAGATGTTTCTTTGCTAAGTTGTTCCTTGGCTGAGTTGTTTCTTGGGTAAGTTGTTCCTTGGCTGAGTTGTTCCTTGGCTGAGTTGTTTCTTGGGTAAGTTGTTCCTTGGCTGAGTTGTTTCTTGGCTGAGTTGTTTCTTGGCTGAATTGTTCCTTGGCTGAGTTGTTTCTTGGCTGAGATGTTTCTTTGCTAAGTTGTTCCTTGGCTGAGTTGTTTCTTGGGTAAGTTGTTCCTTGGCTGAGTTGTTTCTTGGGTAAGTTGTTCCTTGGCTGAGTTGTTCCTTGGCTGAGTTGTTTCTTGGCTGAGATGTTTCTTTGCTAAGTTGTTCCTTGGCTGAGTTGTTTCTTGGGTAAGTTGTTCCTTGGCTGAGTTGTTTCTTGGCTGAGTTGTTTCTTGGCTGAGTTGTTCCTTGGCTGAGTTGTTTCTTGGCTGAGTTGTTTCTTGGCTGAATTGTTCCTTGGCTGAATTGTTCCTTGGCTGAGTTG
This sequence comes from Tritrichomonas musculus, assembly GCA_039105265.1. Classification (NCBI taxonomy): domain Eukaryota; phylum Parabasalia; order Tritrichomonadida; family Tritrichomonadidae; genus Tritrichomonas; species Tritrichomonas musculus. Next base: position 6,602 of record JAPFFF010000119.1, on the reverse strand, counting down.
TTTCTTGGCTGAGATGTTTCTTTGCTAAGTTGTTCCTTGGCTGAGTTGTTTCTTGGGTAAGTTGTTCCTTGGCTGATTTGTTTCTTTGCTGAGTTGTTCCTTGGCTGAGTTGTTCCTTGGCTGAGTTGTTTCTTGGCTGAGATGTTTCTTTGCTAAGTTGTTCCTTGGCTGAGTTGTTTCTTGGGTAAGTTGTTCCTTGGCTGAGTTGTTTCTTGGCTGAGTTGTTTCTTGGCTGAGTTGTTTCTTGGCTGAATTGTTCCTTGGCTGAGTTGTTTCTTGGCTGAGATGTTTCTTTGCTAAGTTGTTCCTTGGCTGAGTTGTTTCTTGGGTAAGTTGTTCCTTGGCTGAGTTGTTTCTTGGCTGAGTTGTTTCTTGGCTGAATTGTTCCTTGGCTGAGTTGTTTCTTGGCTGAGATGTTTCTTTGCTAAGTTGTTCCTTGGCTGAGTTGTTTCTTGGGTAAGTTGTTCCTTGGCTGAGTTGTTTCTTGGGTAAGTTGTTCCTTGGCTGAGTTGTTTCTTGGCTGAGTTGTTTCTTGGCTGAGTTGTTTCTTTGCTAAGTTGTTCCTTGGCTGAGTTGTTTCTTGGGTAAGTTGTTCCTTGGCTGAGTTGTTTCTTGGCTGAGTTGTTTCTTGGCTGAGTTGTTCCTTGGCTGAGTTGTTTCTTGGCTGAGTTGTTTCTTGGCTGAATTGTTCCTTGGCTGAATTGTTCCTTGGCTGAGTTGTTTCTTGGCTGAGATGTTTCTTTGCTAAGTTGTTCCTTGGCTGAGTTGTTTCTTGGCTGAGATGTTTCTTTGCTAAGTTGTTCCTTGGCTGAGTTGTTTCTTGGGTAAGTTGTTCCTTGGCTGATTTGTTTCTTTGCTGAGTTGTTCCTTGGCTGAGTTGTTCCTTGGCTGAGTTGTTTCTTGGCTGAGATGTTTCTTTGCTAAGTTGTTCCTTGGCTGAGTTGTTTCTTGGGTAAGTTGTTCCTTGGCTGAGTTGTTTCTTGGCTGAGTTGTTTCTTGGCTGAGTTGTTTCTTGGCTGAATTGTTCCTTGGCTGAGTTGTTTCTTGGCTGAGATGTTTCTTTGCTAAGTTGTTTCTTGGCTGAGTTGTTTCTTGGGTAAGTTGTTCCTTGGCTGAGTTGTTTCTTGGCTGAATTGTTCCTTGGCTGAGTTGTTTCTTGGCTGAGATGTTTCTTTGCTAAGTTGTTCCTTGGCTGAGTTGTTTCTTGGGTAAGTTGTTCCTTGGCTGAGTTGTTTCTTGGGTAAGTTGTTCCTTGGCTGAGTTGTTCCTTGGCTGAGTTGTTTCTTGGCTGAGATGTTTCTTTGCTAAGTTGTTCCTTGGCTGAGTTGTTTCTTGGGTAAGTTGTTCCTTGGCTGAGTTGTTTCTTGGCTGAGTTGTTCCTTGGCTGAGTTGTTCCTTGGCTGAGTTGTTTCTTGGCTGAGATGTTTCTTTGCTAAGTTGTTCCTTGGCTGAGTTGTTTCTTGGGTAAGTTGTTCCTTGGCTGAGTTGTTTCTTGGCTGAGTTGTTTCTTGGCTGAGTTGTTTCTTGGCTGAATTGTTCCTTGGCTGAGTTGTTTCTTGGGTAAGTTGTTCCTTGGCTGAGTTGTTCCTTGGCTGAGTTGTTTCTTGGGTAAGTTGTTCCTTGGCTGAGTTGTTTCTTGGGTAAGTTGTTCCTTGGCTGAGTTGTTCCTTGGCTGAGTTGTTTCTTGGCTGAGATGTTTCTTTGCTAAGTTGTTCCTTGGCTGAGTTGTTTCTTGGGTAAGTTGTTCCTTGGCTGAGTTGTTTCTTGGCTGAGTTGTTCCTTGGCTGAGTTGTTCCTTGGCTGAGTTGTTTCTTGGCTGAGATGTTTCTTTGCTAAGTTGTTCCTTGGCTGAGTTGTTTCTTGGGTAAGTTGTTCCTTGGCTGAGTTGTTTCTTGGCTGAGTTGTTTCTTGGCTGAGATGTTTCTTTGCTAAGTTGTTCCTTGGCTGAGTTGTTTCTTGGGTAAGTTGTTCCTTGGCTGAGTTGTTTCTTGGCTGAGTTGTTTCTTGGCTGAGTTGTTCCTTGGCTGAGTTGTTTCTTGGCTGAGATGTTTCTTTGCTAAGTTGTTCCTTGGCTGAGTTGTTTCTTGGGTAAGTTGTTCCTTGGCTGAGTTGTTTCTTGGGTAAGTTGTTCCTTGGCTGAGTTGTTCCTTGGCTGAGTTGTTTCTTGGCTGAGATGTTTCTTTGCTAAGTTGTTCCTTGGCTGAGTTGTTTCTTGGGTAAGTTGTTCCTTGGCTGAGTTGTTCCTTGGCTGAGTTGTTTCTTGGGTAAGTTGTTCCTTGGCTGAGTTGTTTCTTGGCTGAGTTGTTTCTTGGCTGAATTGTTCCTTGGCTGAGTTGTTTCTTGGCTGAGATGTTTCTTTGCTAAGTTGTTCCTTGGCTGAGTTGTTTCTTGGGTAAGTTGTTCCTTGGCTGAGTTGTTTCTTGGGTAAGTTGTTCCTTGGCTGAGTTGTTCCTTGGCTGAGTTGTTTCTTGGCTGAGATGTTTCTTTGCTAAGTTGTTCCTTGGCTGAGTTGTTTCTTGGGTAAGTTGTTCCTTGGCTGAGTTGTTTCTTGGCTGAGTTGTTTCTTGGCTGAGTTGTTCCTTGGCTGAGTTGTTTCTTGGCTGAGTTGTTTCTTGGCTGAATTGTTCCTTGGCTGAATTGTTCCTTGGCTGAGTTGTTTCTTGGCTGAGATGTTTCTTTGCTAAGTTGTTCCTTGGCTGAGTTGTTTCTTGGGTAAGTTGTTCCTTGGCTGATTTGTTTCTTTGCTGAGTTGTTCCTTGGCTGAGTTGTTCCTTGGCTGAGTTGTTTCTTGGCTGAGATGTTTCTTTGCTAAGTTGTTCCTTGGCTGAGTTGTTTCTTGGGTAAGTTGTTCCTTGGCTGAGTTGTTTCTTGGCTGAGTTGTTTCTTGGCTGAGTTGTTTCTTGGCTGAATTGTTCCTTGGCTGAGTTGTTTCTTGGCTGAGATGTTTCTTTGCTAAGTTGTTCCTTGGCTGAGTTGTTTCTTGGGTAAGTTGTTCCTTGGCTGAGTTGTTTCTTGGCTGAGTTGTTTCTTGGCTGAATTGTTCCTTGGCTGAGTTGTTTCTTGGCTGAGATGTTTCTTTGCTAAGTTGTTCCTTGGCTGAGTTGTTTCTTGGGTAAGTTGTTCCTTGGCTGAGTTGTTTCTTGGGTAAGTTGTTCCTTGGCTGAGTTGTTTCTTGGCTGAGTTGTTTCTTGGCTGAGTTGTTTCTTTGCTAAGTTGTTCCTTGGCTGAGTTGTTTCTTGGGTAAGTTGTTCCTTGGCTGAGTTGTTTCTTGGCTGAGTTGTTTCTTGGCTGAGTTGTTCCTTGGCTGAGTTGTTTCTTGGCTGAGTTGTTTCTTGGCTGAATTGTTCCTTGGCTGAATTGTTCCTTGGCTGAGTTGTTTCTTGGCTGAGATGTTTCTTTGCTAAGTTGTTCCTTGGCTGAGTTGTTTCTTGGCTGAGATGTTTCTTTGCTAAGTTGTTCCTTGGCTGAGTTGTTTCTTGGGTAAGTTGTTCCTTGGCTGATTTGTTTCTTTGCTGAGTTGTTCCTTGGCTGAGTTGTTCCTTGGCTGAGTTGTTTCTTGGCTGAGATGTTTCTTTGCTAAGTTGTTCCTTGGCTGAGTTGTTTCTTGGGTAAGTTGTTCCTTGGCTGAGTTGTTTCTTGGCTGAGTTGTTTCTTGGCTGAGTTGTTTCTTGGCTGAATTGTTCCTTGGCTGAGTTGTTTCTTGGCTGAGATGTTTCTTTGCTAAGTTGTTTCTTGGCTGAGTTGTTTCTTGGGTAAGTTGTTCCTTGGCTGAGTTGTTTCTTGGCTGAATTGTTCCTTGGCTGAGTTGTTTCTTGGCTGAGATGTTTCTTTGCTAAGTTGTTCCTTGGCTGAGTTGTTTCTTGGGTAAGTTGTTCCTTGGCTGAGTTGTTTCTTGGGTAAGTTGTTCCTTGGCTGAGTTGTTCCTTGGCTGAGTTGTTTCTTGGCTGAGATGTTTCTTTGCTAAGTTGTTCCTTGGCTGAGTTGTTTCTTGGGTAAGTTGTTCCTTGGCTGAGTTGTTTCTTGGCTGAGTTGTTCCTTGGCTGAGTTGTTCCTTGGCTGAGTTGTTTCTTGGCTGAGATGTTTCTTTGCTAAGTTGTTCCTTGGCTGAGTTGTTTCTTGGGTAAGTTGTTCCTTGGCTGAGTTGTTTCTTGGCTGAGTTGTTTCTTGGCTGAGTTGTTTCTTGGCTGAATTGTTCCTTGGCTGAGTTGTTTCTTGGGTAAGTTGTTCCTTGGCTGAGTTGTTCCTTGGCTGAGTTGTTTCTTGGGTAAGTTGTTCCTTGGCTGAGTTGTTTCTTGGCTGAATTGTTCCTTGGCTGAGTTATTTCTTGGCTGAGATGTTTCTTTGCTAAGTTGTTCCTTGGCTGAGTTGTTCCTTGGCTGAGTTGTTTCTTGGCTGAGATGTTTCTTTGCTAAGTTGTTCCTTGGCTGAGTTGTTTCTTGGGTAAGTTGTTCCTTGGCTGAGTTGTTTCTTGGCTGAATTGTTCCTTGGCTGAGTTGTTTCTTGGCTGAATTGTTCCTTGGCTGAGTTGTTTCTTGGCTGAATTGTTCCTTGGCTGAATTGTTCCTTTGCTGAGTTGTTTCTTGGCTGAATTGCTCCTTGGGTAAGTTGTTCCTTGGCTGAGTTGTTCCTTTACTGAGTTGTTTCTTGGCTGAATTATTCCTTGGCTGAGTTGTTTCTTGGCTGAATTGTTCATTGGCTGAGTTGTTTCTTGGCTGAGTTGTTTCTTGGCTGAGTTGTTTCTTGGCTGAATTGTTCCTTGGCTGAGTTGTTTCTTGGCTGAATTGTTCCTTGGCTGAATTGTTCCTTGGCTGAGTTGTTTCTTGGCTGAGTTGCTCCTTGGCTGAGTTGCTCCTTGGGTAAGTTGTTCCTTGGCTGAGTTGTTCCTTTGCTGAGTTGTTTCTTGGCTGAATTGTTCCTTGGCTGAGTTGTTTCTTGGCTGAATTGTTCATTGGCTGAATTGTTCCTTGGCTGAGTTGTTTCTTGGCTGAGTTGCTCCTTGGCTGAGTTGCTCCTTGGGTAAGTTGTTCCTTGGCTGAGTTGTTCCTTTGCTGAGTTGTTTCTTGGCTGAATTGTTCCTTGGCTGAATTGTTCCTTGGCTGAGTTGTTTCTTGGCTGAGTTGCTCCTTGGCTGAGTTGCTCCTTGGGTAAGTTGTTCCTTGGCTGAGTTGTTCCTTTGCTGAGTTGTTTCTTGGCTGAATTGTTCCTTGGCTGAGTTGTTTCTTGGCTGAATTGTTCATTGGCTGAGTTGTTCCTTGGCTGAGTTGCTCCTTGTCTGAGTTGCTCCTTGGGTAAGTTGTTCCTTTGCTGAGTTGTTCCTTTGCTGAGTTGTTTCTTGGCTGAATTGTTCCTTGGCTGAGTTGTTTCTTGGCTGAGATGTTTCTTTGCTAAGTTGTTCCTTGGCTGAGTTGTTTCTTGGGTAAGTTGTTCCTTGGCTGAGTTGTTTCTTGGCTGAGTTGTTCCTTGGCTGAGTTGTTCCTTGGCTGAGTTGTTCCTTGGCTGAGTTGTTTCTTGGGTAAGTTGTTTCTTGGCTGAGTTGTTTCTTGGCTGAGTTGTTTCTTGGCTGAGTTGTTTCTTGGCTGAGTTGTCTCTTGGCTGAGTTGTTTCTTGGCTGAATTGTTCCTTGGCTGAGTTGTTTCTTGGCTGAGATGTTTCTTTGCTAAGTTGTTCCTTGGCTGAGTTGTTTCTTGGGTAAGTTGTTCCTTGGCTGAGTTGTTTCTTGGCTGAGTTGTTTCTTGGCTGAATTGTTCCTTGGCTGAGTTGTTTCTTGGCTGAGATGTTTCTTTGCTAAGTTGTTCCTTGGCTGAGTTGTTTCTTGGGTAAGTTGTTCCTTGGCTGAGTTGTTTCTTGGGTAAGTTGTTCCTTGGCTGAGTTGTTCCTTGGCTGAGTTGTTTCTTGGCTGAGATGTTTCTTTGCTAAGTTGTTCCTTGGCTGAGTTGTTTCTTGGGTAAGTTGTTCCTTGGCTGAGTTGTTCCTTGGCTGAGTTGTTTCTTGGGTAAGTTGTTCCTTGGCTGAGTTGTTTCTTGGCTGAGTTGTTTCTTGGCTGAATTGTTCCTTGGCTGAGTTGTTTCTTGGCTGAGATGTTTCTTTGCTAAGTTGTTCCTTGGCTGAGTTGTTTCTTGGGTAAGTTGTTTCTTGGGTAAGTTGTTCCTTGGCTGATTTGTTTCTTTGCTGAGTTGTTCCTTGGCTGAGTTGTTCCTTGGCTGAGTTGTTTCTTGGCTGAGATGTTTCTTTGCTAAGTTGTTCCTTGGCTGAGTTGTTTCTTGGGTAAGTTGTTCCTTGGCTGAGTTGTTTCTTGGCTGAGTTGTTTCTTGGCTGAGTTGTTTCTTGGCTGAATTGTTCCTTGGCTGAGTTGTTTCTTGGCTGAGATGTTTCTTTGCTAAGTTGTTCCTTGGCTGAGTTGTTTCTTGGGTAAGTTGTTCCTTGGCTGAGTTGTTTCTTGGCTGAGTTGTTTCTTGGCTGAATTGTTCCTTGGCTGAGTTGTTTCTTGGCTGAGATGTTTCTTTGCTAAGTTGTTCCTTGGCTGAGTTGTTTCTTGGGTAAGTTGTTCCTTGGCTGAGTTGTTTCTTGGCTGAATTGTTCCTTGGCTGAGTTGTTTCTTGGCT
>JAPFFF010000118.1:0-47544 GCA_039105265.1 Tritrichomonas musculus | reverse complement strand
CAGGAGGACTATCAAACGTACAGCACAGATATAATATTAAAGGCGAAACACATATTAATAAGTTTAGGTACGATGCAATCAATAATAAAGTTCTTTCGTACGACACTCCAAATATAATGACACATGTTGTTGGAGTTGATTTTAATAGTTTGTACCCTTCATCGTTTTCTTCTACAAAACATGATTTCAATAAATATCATGGTGGAATTATGTACATGCCAGGTAGTTTCGTACGCAGAATAGATGTTAAAGACAACCAATCAAAACAAAAGGCAATAGACATTATAACTAGCAAAACAAGATTCCAACCAAATCCAAAACACTTATTCATAGCAAAAGTAAAGTTAGTATGCCCAGCAAGCAAGATCAATTACTTCATTAATTTTCCTCCAGTCTTCAGAAACATCAACATCAAAAATGAGGAATCAGTAATAGGAAGTTATATGTACTCTTATCTTCAAGAGCATAAACTAGCCTCATTAGACAAAGAAGAACGCAAACTTACTATGTTACTTGACACTTATGGAGAATATATGACATTTAGCAATTACTATTTATGGTTCTTACTTGATCATGGCTTAGTGCTAGAGGATGTAAAGAGTGTCTCAATTTATGAAGCTCATACAGGATTTCGTGAATTTGTTACTACATTCATGAAGAAACGACAAGATATTATTGCTGGGAAGTCAAATGGTAATGAAAAGTTTTACAAGATTAGTATGAATGGTTCGTATGGTTACGATGGAATGAACACTGAGAAGTTTTGTAAAGTAAAAATATGTGATACTAACAAAGCTTATCAGTATATTATTTCTCAAACGTACGTGAATGGTGCTCAATTAAATGATGATCTCTTTATTATTCAACAACAACCAAAAACTTATCATTGCACTACCTGCTTACAAGAATCATTTTGGACATTAGATAATGCTAAATTCTGGTACTGTACCTTCTACTATGATTTTATGAATAGGTGCTTGGACATGAATAGACTTCATTTTATAGAAGGAGACACCGATTCTGCTTACTTTGCCATTTCAGGTAACAAAGATGAAACCCCATCACAGTTGTTCAACAATATCATCAAAGATGAATCATTTTGGTACAAGCATGTTTATAAGTTCTTTCCCAATCCACAACTTCATGATATTGCTGATGAAAAGAAACTTTTGGGGTGTGCAATAGAGAAAGTAGGAGACCATATGATAGCACTTGCACCAAAATGCTACACAATATGGAATAATGATGAAACAGTAAAGCTATGAAATTAAAAGGAGTATCATTGAAAAAGAACAATATTGTACGTAATGATTATAAAGAAGTTTTGATGGAAAAATCTATTAAAGTTGGTAAGAACATTAACTTACAAATGAAGAACAATATTATGTCAAAGGTTACTGTTAACAAAAATGCTTTAACTGGTTCACACACAAAAATGATTGTACTAGAGAATCAAGCTTGTTTACCTTTCATTACTGGACTCACTGCAAAAGATTATTCTTATTAAAAAATTCATTCTTATTTTTGTTTTTTGTTTTTTATTTTTATTTTAAACAGTAATGTCAAACGAACAAGAAATAATAAAAGAGTTATTAGAAATCAAGCAGTTATTAAATCGCTTATTAGACAAACCAAAAATAACTAAACAGAGAACAGCTCCATTCAACAAAAGCAAAAATATGAATGATGAACAAAGAAAACAAGTTATGGAGTATATACAAAATGAAGATAACAAAAATGAAATAACAAAGCTACCAAAGCACAAACAAATCTCATATGTCAGACGAGAACTCAAAGAAAAATATAACATCAATCTTTCAATTTATATGACTGACAAACTAATTAACAAAATTATGCCTTAAAAACTGCAAGCATATTTGTGTTTATGATACTAGTAATAATTCCTACTGTCATCCTTCTTATTTTTGCTGTTACTGCAGTAGCACCAGCAAGAATCTTTAGTTTATTGTCATCATCTATAAAAACTTCGTCACCTACACAATAACATGATGAATCTGTGACACGCACAAGGTAATCACCATGGGAAGCGAATGTTACTGAATTATTCTTGGTATCTATTTTTGTGCAAATTCCTATATACTCTTTCCATGTTCCCTGTGTTTTCACTGAGCAAATACAATCTGTAGTATCATTCACAGTTGATGGTATCCACATATCACCATCATGTTTATAAACCTTACCAGTCATATATACTGGAGCTCCAATAACGAAATCATTAATAGAGTTCATTGCTGATTCAATTGGAGCATAATGAGTAATTGTATTTGAACCATTGGATGTAATTGTACCATTAACCTTTAAATTAGAATCAATTATTGTATTTCTTGCAGAACCAAACATTTGAAAAGATTGAAATTTATAACCATCAACATATATATCCAATTCACCTGTATTATCATATTTTGCTGAATTGTATAAAAATTCTGTATTATATGTAGAATCATATCCAAATCTAATTGAAGTATTACTATTTGCATTTACAGAACTAAAGAAACTTGCAATATTACTTTCGGTACTATTAATTGTTAATGAACCATCATCATTTTTTGATACATATTTATTATCACATTCACTCTTCACTTGCTCAATAGCAAGGGCCAACTCTGTTGTCAATGCAAAGTTATCATTCACATATTTCACCGATGTAATCATATTATCATTCACAGGTTGGTTGCTGATTAATGTAATAGATACATCATAAATATTAGTCAATGTATCATCCGTGGCTCTTAATGAGACAATATGGGTATTATAATTAATATTTATTAATTCACCACTGGTTGATTTGTAAATCATATTCAAACTTTTAAATAAACTGTATTCGTATTCAGCTTCTTCATATGTTGTATCTTCAGCATTTCGTTTGAACTTCACGATGATCTTTTCGGTTGTGAATACTCTTCTTATATCATCATCAGGAACTACACAACCGCTATCATTCTGTGTACATTGAATTGTGATTTGTTCTGGATTTTCATCAACAACATTTGCAGTTTTAATGAATGGTGATTCGATTTGTGCTCTAATGACGTTGATTAACCATTGAGTATTGCCACTTGAATTACACACCATAAATTCACCACGGTCATACCAAACAATAGATAATCCATTATCTAACATCATTCTATACCCTCTCATATATTTTTCATAAGGCTTGAATATCAAATCAAAATGTTGTATATTGTTAATGTAATCTGTGTTAGAACCCCAATTAACATCAAATATCACATGTATATCGGTTTCTGGTAAGTATGGTTTTACAAATATATAATCACGAACAGGATTCGGATATTCGATATTCAATTCAGTTCCGTACAATGCAGTACTCAACGCAGATTCATTAACCAAATCCGTTGGAGTTGTTGGTGTATCTGTTTTTACTTGCTCAATAGCAAGGGCCAACTCTGTTTTCAATGCATACTTATCTAATTCATAAGCCAATTCATCCTCATCAACAAACTTCTCATCAGCTTGTGCACTAGTAAAATAAGCTGTCAAGTCAACTGGTTCTGGTATATCTGTTGAGAGTGCATACTTGGTCATATCTGGTAAGTCTTGTGTCTTCACGTACTCACTTAAGTTCGTAAGCTTCGCATACTCATCAAGATTAATCAAATCCATTGCTTTAGTTATTGCCATGGATGATAATATATATGATGCTTGTGCTGATAGCGGTTTATCATCATTCATTAATTTCTGTTGAACTTCTTCTGTTGGTTCTTCATTCGGATTCAATTGTAGTTCATTATTTTTGAGAACTGTGGGTATTTCAGGTATGTCAGTTGATAATGCAAAATTGTTAACAACGTAATCACGTAATGTATTAACAGCGTTTTGAATTTCTTCACTACTAGCATACTTTAATAATTCTTTATTGAATTCCTCTGTTTTCAAATAATCGAATAAATCAGTTGTTTTCGCGTACTCACTTAAGTTCGTAAGCTTTGCGTAAGGTTCCAATAATTCTTTCAATTCCTCGGTATTCAAGCTTGACCCCATATTATTTACGTTATTGCATTGACACCCACATGAAGTGGCATATTGTTTTATGTATTCTATTATTAATTCGTCTATAGTATTCACTTTCTTGATGCTACCTGCTTGCTCTATTGTGAACATTTATAATATAATAAATGTCTACTAGGCGAGCTGACGGAACAGATTTCAAAAAAATGATAAGAGAACAAATAAAAGATATGAATTACCGTAGAATGTTGCTATATATGTATGAACAAGCAAATATTGACCAAGACATTATTTGGAATATCATTGAATGTCTTGATAACCCAAAAAAATATCGAAGTGATATAATCAATAGACTTGAAGAACTGAAAAATTCCTTTATGATAGCCAAACAAAGTACACCAAAACAAAAAGAAAAATTAACAAATATGTTGATTGATAGTACAAAGGACTTTAATAAACTAGATGATAAGATTAAGAAACCAACTGTAACTATTCCTTTACCAGCGTCTTTACCAAAGCCAGAAAGCTATTTGGAAGAAGAGGAGGAACCAGAAGCAGATCAACATTATTATAGAAACAGATATAATGATGATTTGAACACACTTACTGAGATAATTGAACTAAAAAAAGATGTATCAGATTCACTTCTTTTATACTACAGAATTGCTGATGACCCTGAAAAATACCCTATCTTCAACAAAAAAGATACAAAGCAAATTAGGTCTCTTGTAGAATCTTTGACGAAGAACATTGATTCTTATAATAGAAACTCTGACAAAATTATATCAGATGTTGAGGCTTTGATGAAATTCGAAAATCAAAGAAGGCAAACAAATATAGAAACAATGAGTAAGATTGCTAATTCACCATGTACACCAAACATGAGTAAAGAAGAAAAAGAAAAGTTGTTACAAATATATAAAAGTTCTTGTGCTGTAGATGCTACACAGCTTCGTAAATTTGGTTTGTTGAATGACGATTTCACAGAAGAAAATCTGTATAATTATTACAATCGTGCTTGCTCGCCAAAAGACGATTCTGACACCAGAGTAAGAAAGCTTGTTCTACAGTTGCATACTGCTATTCGTGAGACAAACATTTTTGATGAAACTACAGAACCCAAAAACAAAAAGCGACTGAAACAATTATTAAAGTATATTTCTGAGAATGGAGATCGAGAAATTCTTTACAATATGAATAGCGATGACAATGAAAATGAATATTTATTCGATCATAAAACAATGTCAAGAGAAGAAGTTACTGTTAATAGCGATGGAGAAATTGAAGATGAGGATGAAGTTAATGATCTTAATACATCTTTAGCAGCGTTCAGAGCTCCACGTAAAGAAAGAAGAACATTAGAAGATCAAGAAGTAACCTTTGCTGATAGCGCTGCTAAAAGATTCAAACCCTATGGTGAATTTACTCATGAAAACACTTATATGCCCGACAAGGACTTTACAGAAGATTTGTTGAAGAAACCTACAAGAACTGTTGGTAAAAGAAAAAATAGAGATGCTAAAGATATACCTGATAAACTTAAAAAGTCTTTCAAAATAGCCAAATTGTCAGGTGAAGGAGATGTTTCCTTTTACAATCAGCAATTGTTAGAAATCATCATCAACGGTAATTTCCGTATCAAGTACATACCGAATGCAGCCACACGAGATTTAGCACAAGAATATGCTTATAATCATGTTGACGATTCTGTACAACCTCGCTACAGGCTTCTTCCACCAAACACAAAAGATCCTAACGGTGTTGCCATTACAGATTTGAACGGAGACCTAGTTGATGATATTGTTCTTGTAGATAAACGTGGAGTACCAAGAATCATTAATGGCTATAAGATTGTTCGTGCTAGTCCGTATAAGAAAGTATGGAAATCAAAATACAAATCACGTGAAGCTAGAAAAGAAACACCATTTAATGTTTGGCTAGCAGCACAATTTCAAAAGTCTATTGACAATGTTGATTGGGCCAAAGGTGAATATAAACTTAAAGAAACAGAAGAAATGCAAAAGTATACAGATCATTATACAAAATTGGGCTTAGGAAAGCCAAGAATAAGCAAAAGATTGTCTCCTAGTTCGTATTGGGCATCTATTTTCTCTTATCTTTGGAAGTTCTTTTGGGAAGTAGCGTATCCAGGTTACAAATCTGTAATAAGACTTCTTAACTATTTAGGAGTTTCTAACGCTATGTACATTATTGTTGTTGATCTTGGTGTCAAACGAGAAATAGAAACAAAAGATTTTGGAAGTAAACTTCTTACATACCCTGCTTGGGCAAACTACAAACGAGATCACAAAGCAGCTTATAACGAAAGAGCAGGACCAAAAGTTGTAAAAATAGGAACAGATTACATAGATCCTATCATAGATATCAAGACGGGTGAAATTAAAGTAGAAAATCTTGAAAAGAGTAATAAAACTCATGCTGCTTTCATTAGACTTATAGAAAGATTGTTCCTATTAGTTTTCGTAGAAATACTCATGTTAGGAGAGAAGCCTGGACAAGAAGTTATACAAGAACTTATACAAGAACAAGTTCTGTCTGCAACACCAAAAGAACTTAAAGAGAACAAAGCTTACTATACAAAACGTTTGACAGCTATTGTGGATAAACTTTATGGTAGTGGTAGTAAATATGCAGCTTATAAAGAACAATACAAGCAACAACAACTAGAACGTAAGAATGATGTTTATCGCTATGATATCAAAACCGTAGATGCACTTACAAGTGATGAAGATGATGAGGATGAGGCTTAAATATTTAAAATAGAATCGTCAATTTCTGATGGAGATAGAACTTTTTTATTTTTGGAGTTGGCCTCGTGCCTGGTTTGTCTTCTTTTAGGTTCATCATCTTTTACAATTCTCATGGCTTGTGGCCTCGGTGGGAAAATTTGTTGTTGTTGTTGTTGTTTTGGTGGAGGTGGTTGTTGTTTTGGTGGAGGTGGTTCATCATTCATAACAAGATATCCATATTGAATTTCCATAGGCTCACTATCACTATCACTATCACTGGAATAATCATAGCGCTTTTCATTATGCGCTCGTCTTATTCTATCTCTGACAAGCTTTGTAGATTTTGGTATAATTTCTTTTCTCTTTGCCCCAGCTTCGCGAAGGCTCGGCCGGAGCGTGGCTGTCTTCTTCGGTACTGGTGGTTTCGGAGGTTTTGGTACTTCTTGAGTTGAACGTGCTTGATTGGCCTTCGTCAAAGCTCGGCCAGAGTACTGTAACGCTGGTCTCTGTTGATAAGGATGATTGTCAAATGTTAATGATTCATTAGGATCAATATCAAGTTCTGTTTTTTCTGTTGGAAAGTCATGTAAATTTGTATTCACATTAGCATTCTGCCTCTTATATATTATAGCTTTGTACCTACCTTCTCCAACAAGATCAAAAGGTTTGTTGTATATTATTTTTCCTGTTTGAATATCAAGCTTCGGTGCTTCATTGATTCTTCTTATTTCTTCTTGTCTCTTTTTATGATATTCAGCTTCTTTTTTCTTTTTCCTTTGTTCAGCCTTTTTCATTTGTTTTTCTTGTTCTTCTTTCTCTAATCTTCGTTTTTCTTTAAGTTCTGCTCTTTCTTGAGGAGATAAACAAGGAAAGGTAGGAGGTTCTTGTGTACGGGCTCTATTATCCTGGTAACAGCAAAAATTATACCAGTGTCGTTGAGAATAATTTTCTGGTTTGATTTCTGGGTGAATTTGATCAACTTTTTGTGAAAGTTGGCTTACATACTTTTCTTTAATATCATCGTCACAATCAGGATCAAGTTTGAAAGGATATATGAACTCACTTGATTCTGTTAATTTGCTTACAACTTTTATTTCTGCGAACTTTGGTTTGAAGGCTTCAAGATCAAAAGCATACAATATTCTTGCTTTACTATAATCTATATCTCTATCCTTCATTAGAACAACAACCTCTCTTCCACAAATAAAACGTATGACAAGTATTATAGTTGGAAAATAGTCTTTTTCAAGTTTGATATAATAGCACGGATAGCTATCTATTACAGCTTGTCCTTTGCTCAAACACATTTTTGGCAATTCATATTTCATTGGAAAGGCATATATTACATATCCTTTGGTGCTTACAGCAAGAGTTGAATAGTTAACATCATCGCATGCAATTTCTTTTCCAGGTCTGACAGTCATTTATTAATAAATAAGAAGACAACTAAGTATGAATGCAGAAGGTTCAATAACATTTCCGTAAAGGTCAGTGAACCAGATTTTATAGTTTCATTCATGTCCAAGAAACAAATACTTTCTATATTTGGTTTGTCTTCTATTGGCTAGCATTATAAATTGATCGCAGTAACCATATTGCTGAACGATATCACTGTGCACCATCAAATCGCCAACAAGCGTATCTTTCACTATTGCACCTACATACTGAACGACAATATATCTTTTGTTCCTACTACTCACAAATTCTAGAGGAAGCTGAAATTCTTTATCTTGCGTATGGAAGTATAGTTTAGTCATTTATTACATACCAAAGTACAGTTTATAATCTTTATTTAGTTCATCATAGCTATTTGCAATTTTCTTTGTGTACGCAATAGGTACTTGTATCAGATTCCTATTTTGAAGTTTACATATAACATTACCATTAGAGTACGCTAAGAATTCAGCTATCTCATTAAACACTCTTCGTCGTTTATCAAATTTCTTTTTAGTCTTACCATAATCAACATGAACAAGAATTATATTTCCTTTCTTGTATGTTAATAGACCTTTATGTTGTTGTTTTTTGTGTATACTTTGTAATTTGCTTCTCATCATTCTTATATATTTCCATTCAAGGTCAATATCGTTTTGCATTTGAGCAGGAGTATAATAAATATATTTACTATCACTTTCATAATTATAGTTTCTTACTCGTAGTGAATTATGAGGAGTATTATTGTAATAATTGACCATCTGTTGCATATAATTATTGTTTGCTATTTTTGTGTCGTTTGTACCAAAAGCATTACGTAAAGTTCTTATAACTGAATCAACTGTTTTATGGGCTAGTGCATATGGAGAAGAGTTTACTACAAATTTGATTCTGTATACTGACCATGATTTAATAGTATTTACATCAATCTCATCATTGTATTCTGACAATATTGTTTTTAGTACTTTGGTGTTATGTTTATTAATTATTTCATTTAATATTTTTTCTTTACCTCGCAAACTGCTTTTATACACGATATTGTGAATTGCTGGAACAAATACAATTCCATCATCGTTGGTACGAAGTACAATTATATCATTTTGTACTGCTTGCAATCCTTTTTCACCATCACATTTAATAGTAAAGATATCAACATCATAATTAACTATAATATCTGTTATCTTTATTGATAATACTCTTGTTTCTTTACTCTCTATTGGCTCAACTATTAAGAATCTAGTATTAACGTTTATCAAAACAAGATAGATAGTGTTCTTCACAAACATTAGATCAGCTTCCCAACAACCAGGTTCGTTACTGAAATTTGGCTTCATATATTGTTTACAAGCTTTTAGTTTATAGTCTGGTACATAAGGCTCCCTAGGAACGTTCTTGAATTCAAAAAACTTGTACTTACTACTAAATGGGTAAGCAAGCATTTATGATGAAAGCAATAGTTAAATTAGGTTGACGGGAACAAAAAAAGAAAGAAGATTACTTACTCTACTTGACTACCTTCAGGACTTTGATCATCAACATAAACAAGTCCATCGAGATTCATTAAGAAGTAAGTATCTCTTGTCAACCATAATTGTGTTGGACATGGATGGACTACGTTCCCTGAAGGTTCGATAACATTATAATAAGTGTCATTTGCACCAGAATAGATGGGTTGTCCTTGTACTTGAATCTGTACGTTGCCAAAACCTCCGTCAATTCCGTCGAAGCAATAACCTGCAGAAGATCTTTCAGCTTGAATATTGAAGACAAAACTACTGGCATCACTAAGAGTATTATTGTAGCGAACACCATTAGCATCATTCTTAGGCATTGTCATACTGTCTTCGAACTCCTTTGTGCATTGAAGAGTAATTGCATCAAGGTCTCCTGCAGTAAGTTGATTTTCAAAGAACCTTGCTCCAATTGTAGAAACATTTTCATCAGGAAAATTCTTACCACCAATATTTAGATAGCAATTTGAATAAACAGGATTCTCAAAAACTGTAAGATCATTATGATGTTTAGGAAACATGATAGAAAGTGTAGTATCATTTATAAGAGGAATATTGAGAGTAGACTTGATACCATTTGCTGCTGGTGCTATTGGAAATGAATGATAATCTACTTTCTGTGATGGAATTATAACACCCTTTGACAATATTTCTTCTATACCATGCCTTGTAGCTTCACAAACTCCAAAACCTTGCATATTGGACTTGCATAACGTAATTGTCATTCTGTTTACAGTGAGGGTAGCAGGCTGTGAGGAATAAGTTTCTTTCAGTACTTGAGCTTTAGCTTCGTGCAAAGCTTGTAATGTTTGATGAGCACTAACAACAGGGGTCTTTACAATTTGCCAAGCATAATATCTTCCATTTTTGTCAGCATGATTTAATGGTGGTAGTGTTACAGCAGGATTGTGAACACAAATTTCTTCATCACTAGCAGAAGGTTGAAGACCAAACTCAGCAAATTCCTCTGTAGTATAGCTGAAATAGAATTCCAAATCTGTAAGAATGTCAGTGTAACCAGTACTTCCATCATCATTATCCCATTGCTCTCCTATTCTATATTGAATCTTATACTTGACAGGAGTAGGGGTAGGATCAGGATCAGGAGAAGGTGAAGGATCAGGGTCTGGAGTAGGTTCTTTGCCAGGACCAGGAATCACTGCTTCATTTCCAATTTGTGTAAATTGATGTTTGAGATGCCCGTGAACCGTAATTTGTTTAAGTTTATCAAGTTCCTCTGTGCTCACACTTTCATTATCTTCGAGGAAAGCTTTTGTTTCTGCAACAGTGTAAGGATCTATAGCTGCCCAAACCAAACCTGCTGGAGTTACTTGGAATCTTATAGAGAGATCACCAATGATACCATTAGGGAAGAGATCAAATGCCTGCAGTGCAAGAAGATCATCAAAAGGAACATTAAGATCGAAATCAACAGAAGTTTTACCATTTTCTTTGAAGTTGTTGAGATTGACATATGTTCCTGCTACTGTTTGTGAGTATGAAGCTACATTTTCCCAGAGACTGTGAACAAATCTTCTTCGCTTCTTTTCTGTTTCTGGTTTCACAGCAGAATAGAGGAAACCTTCTCGTACGCATTCATTTTGTTGATATCCAACATTGACATTATTATGAAGAATTTCCAATCTATCGAACAATTGGTTAGAAGATTTGAGTCCAACAAAGAGCTTATAGAAATTGTTTGGATCATCAATCTGTTGGAGTTTGCTGAGATCAGTATTGAGCTGTAAATCAAGTTTGACATGGAAGGTAAGGAATCCTTTATCAACATCACTAATGAAATGATCAGGGTGTGTAAGAGAAATTTGACTGTATTGACCTTGATGAAATGGGGCCGGCTGGTCATGACAGTCAACAGTTCTGAATGAGAATGAGCGTGTACCATCATTTTTATTTATCATTGATCTCATCTGATTGAAAGTATCAAGTACATTACCTGCTTCTATTTTGTAATTATGTGCTCTTTCGTTGCGATATAACATTTAACAGTTAATAAAACAAATTATTTACTGAAGAAGAAAACACATGGCAGCAGGAATTTGGAAGAAACTGAAAAATGCAGTGAAGAGTGTTGGTGGAAAAATAAAAGGTTTAGCAGTAAAGGCTATAAAAGCTCTTCCTAAAGTAAAGGAGATTTTTGACAAAGTTAAGCCCGCTTTAGAGTATATACCAGGAGTGAATGGATTTGTAAATACCATTGACAAAGGGCTTAATATCGGTAAGTCAATCATAGATGAAGTAAAATAAAGGCTTATAACTATTTTTGGTGAGGATTAAAAGGCAATGAAAGTAATTAATGAAGTACAAGAAGAAACAAAATCTTTTAAATCTATTATTGAGTTCGATGCTTACTATCGTGATCACAAAGAAGAAATGGAGAAACAAACTACACAACTCTTGAATAAGCTTTACAAGATTGAAGTACCTGATGGAAGTGTCTATAGAATCACTAAGAAAAATTGTAACAAAGTTGATGGTAAAATTAAAGGTGGTGAAGTGTGTTTGAAGAAAGTAACTGTTCAGAAAGACGATGAACAACCTTTATGGGAAATCGCTATCGAGTCTGTCAAAGCTGATATTGCAAGTATGAAAGCAAAGATAGAGGAAATAAAGAATGCTGTAAATGCTGTTGTTAAAGTAATTAATGAACTACAAAAATATTGATGAGGTTTTTTAGGCCAAAAGTGATGGAGTGACTTCTCACTGCATTTATGTCACTTCTCATATTCTGTTAACATAATAAGCTCTACTAACGTTTGTTACTTTCCATCTACCAGTTTGTTCAATCTTCTCTGTTAATTGAGCAAAGGTAAGTTTTTGACCGAATTCCTTACTGTATCTTTGTTGGACATCCTTCAATAAGAACCTATCGATGTTTGGAAAATTGTTTTGCATAAACTTGGCCATATCATAATCAGTTTCGTCAAATTGTCTGTCTAGTTCCTCTTGCTCTGATCGCATTCTTTCAACTTCACGAAGTGTATAGTCATAGAGTTTTTGTTTTGCTTCGCAGCGTGCACAACGTTTATTGGAGTGAGAATTGATGGTATATATTCTGGTATTCAGCTTGTTTATACAGAGTCGCATCTTCATCAATGTACTGTAATCAACATGCAATTCATTAATCTCACTGCGCTGTGCATTGTGGCTTTCATTGTCGTACCAATAATAAACGAACACATCATAGATACAATTGACATATCGTTCTATAAATTGCTTATATTCTTCAAACGTCTCGCTTTCTAAGAGATCACTAGTATTCATTACCACTTTATCGCATTTTTCATCAACAGTAGTATGATCGCAATAATAGCCAATGAATTGTACATTCAACTTTCTTAGGAACTTCTTGATCTCTGCACTATCGGTTTGTCTAACAGGTATCTCGTCAAACGTTGATTCAATAGGTTTTGTTTGGGAGATTGCATCTAATTTTGGTAAGCTCGATATCATTGTAAAGACATCTTTAATATATTTGTTGTTGTGCTCTTGTTTAACATCATAGAAGGATGGATCGTAGTGATCAGTTAGCAAGTCATGCATGATTCTTCTCTTCGTACTTAATTCCTTTTCACAACTAACTTTCACAAGAGGCTCAATTGGTGCTCCATATATATCATAATGCATTTCTACAACATCATTTACTTCCTTTATTGGTTTTGGTAAAAGGTTAACAAGGTATTCAGCTATATGAAGTTCTGTTTGATTGGTTGTTGGTGTAATCATATTTATGTAAATATTTAATAAAAAATAAAATAAAAATAGAAAGTGACATTTTCATAGTGAGAAATCACTTGTTCACTTTTGGTGTTATTTTCAGAAATTAGACACAAAAATATAAGTAAGGTTTTTAGTCAAGAGAATGCTGTTGCTTAAATTTATTTATGTATACACCAACTTGTTTATTATTGATGTCTTTCATAGCAATATATTGTTTATTCCACTTAGTAGTATTGATATGCATGATTCTATAAAGTGTAACAGTTATCTTACTGTAAAAGATATCTTTATTGTTTTCGTCGTCATGATAGTAATAGTATCTATTTTCCTCAAAGTCATGGTGCTCTGTACGAGTTTCGTAGAACAAAACCTTTATAGCTTCATCAGGTATATCATCAATGAACTCGTACTGTGTACCTCTATGAGATGATCTATTGAAGCTGTTATCAGAACGTGTTACCCACCTCAAATTTTCGATTCTATTATCTGTTCTATCATGATTAATGTGATCAACATCAGTAAGATTATTAGGATTGTCAATAAACTGTATAGCAACAAGACGATGCTTTAGATATGATTTCCTATTAAGAGTAACTCTTATATATCCATAATGGCTTAATGTTTCACTACAAACATGATGATTGTCTCTCCTTCTAATGGTATGTGGATATGTTGTCAATATTTCATAGTCCTCATGATTGACAAGTGTAACAAATTCTGATATTTCTGTCATTTGTATTTTGTGTAAATATTAAATAAAAAAAATTAGAAATTGTTCATCGAAATTGTTGAATGGTTAAGTGTAAGCAAATGATAATTCAGTGGCTTTGTTGTTTTTACTGGTGGATCATGATTAATATTACCTTTCTCCTCATACTTCTTAACCGTTGGCTGTGAATTAATTCTTGTCCTTTCTTTTTGTTGTTTGAGTCTCTGTTTGTCAAAATGATTTTGATGTTTGTCATCATGTAAGGTTCTCCTTTGTTCATAATTACTCATTTTAATAGTAAGTAAATGACAGATTTGAACGAATATAAGAAGGAAATACCTCAATTGAAGCAAATAAAGCGATCATTGAAAGAAAGAGTATATGAAACCAAGCAGCATCTTAATAATGTAAAAACAGGAATGTTGGGTTCAAATGGATTAGCCATTAGAGAAAGCCTTATAGAAGACATCAATTCATTGAAAGAAAAAGTAGCCAAACTTGAAACTGAACTAAGAGAACTAACTAATAATGAACAATAGATGTTTTACTCACATTGAAATGTCAAACGTATTGCATAAAGCAAGAATCTTATCAAGTGAAAACGATAGTAGTTGTAAACAAGAACAAAACACTAATGTGAATATAAAAATAAAACCACCACAGTACCCTAATGTTCCTCCTTTACAGACTTACGCAAGTGTACAACCTCAAGAAAGAAACATAAATTTTACTCCAGTTGGGGAGAGTGTTCAATCTCCATTACAACCACAAATAAGTCTTCTTACAAACGAACTTGAGAACATGGAAATCAAAAACAAATTTCTTGAAACTTTGTTAAACATTTATGAACTTAATCCCCTTAGAGTTAACAACTATCTTGTTTGTCATAGTAATTCACTGATGGAACTAATAAAAATTTTAACAAGAGCTGACAAAGTCGAGCTGGTCATAGATGAAGAAGAAGGTTGTACAGGCTGCTTATCAAATACAAAGTACATGAAAATACAACGAATATTAGTTACCAAAGATGATAAAGCATTAGATTTAAAAATATGTTTTAATGATATTTATAGTCAGTTAGTAAGATACGGAATTTCAACTAAAATGTGTATCTAAAAAGCAGATCTATATTTTTGTTTTCACTGCACTAAAGTAATACAATTCTGATGAGAATGAAATGAAACCAACACAATTCTATTATCGTTCTGATTCTAGTGATTATGAAGATGATGAAATAATGATGCCACAGCCTTTTAATATTGATGCTGCTATGTCTGCTGCATATAAACGTAATGAAGGAAAAATAATGTCTGAATCAATACGGCCAATTGCTGTTGATATCTATTCATGGTATAATTCTCTCAATATTCTGGTTGGTCCTCAAGGTAAAGGAAAGACACATGTAATGCTACGTGACATCATTCAAATATCTCGTTTACCTAAAGAAAACAGCTTTCATTTAATAGTTTATATCAGCAAGAATGGTAGTATTAATGACTCTACTTTTGAAGCACAGCAAGAATTGATTCAATTACCTATTCAGGTTGTTTCTGATGCTAATGCTGAAAAATATTTGAAAGAACTTGATTTGTGGAAAGAATTGTATGATCGGTATAGTACAACTCCACGAATAACAATAGATAATGACAAACTTCAACAAATGTTTGAGTTCCTGCGTATCACACCTGCTCAAGCCGAGCTTTCACGAGGCCTATATGACAAACTCGGTAAACCAAATCAGCCATTGAACACTATCATTCTTTGCGAAGACTTTGTTAGGAGTAAGTTATTGAAATCATCATATTTTACCAACTACATTACACAACTTCGTCATAAACATTCAATAGTTTACATAAATGTACAATTCTTCAAGTCAATACCAACTGACTACAAAAATAATGCAACAACTTTCTTCATCTTCTCTGGGTTCTCTCGCCAAAAGATGCAATATATTTATCAACAAGTTCCTATGTCAGTTGAATTTGAAGAATTATGGCATTATTACATGAAGATGAGGAATCATGACTTTATTTTGATCAATGTTCGTACAAGTAATATTAGCTTTATATAATTAAATCTTGATGCTTTCCTACAAATAATTCTGGTTCAGGTACATTATATTTTTGTCTAAGTTCTTTAATTTTGTTTCTTGTAGACATACTTGTTCTCTCTAAACTGTAATTATAATAATCATTTCCTTTGTATTCTTGTGGTTCTGTATTACCATTTATGAAGAATTCTTGGGTCTTCATCGAAAGCCTTCTTCGTAAGTTTGTGGTAATTGTTATGTTCTCTAATCCTATTTCTGTGATCTTATCAGGATAAATCGTCATAGTTTCACTAATATTGTTCTTAAGACTTATGTACAATACTTTTGCACGAAAACTGTTTGTATTCATCATTAGAGGAAATTTTTCACATAATATTGAGAAATCACAATTACGATATTTTTCTGGATCCGGTAATACAGAAATGAGTGTGTTTATATAATCATAGACCTTTGGTGCTTTCATGTTTTGTGAAATGTGAATAAAAAATAATAATTGCTTTTTTAATTAAATTTCCTGAATCTTATTCGTGTTTGGATTGAATTCATTCATGCATTTCTTTCCTTCATCAGTGTATTTAAAGAATTCGTATACCTCATCGTAAAACTTCTTTGGAAAGTGATATGGCATACCATAATCATTGTAATCACCAGTAAGCTCATCAATATAGTAATCAAATATTTCTCCATACTCACGAAAAGCAGCATTTTCATCATGAAAAGATATGTATAAGTGATTCTGCTTTCTGAATATATCCATTTGTGCGTCTATAATAAAGGGTTCAACAACATCAACAGCATCACGGTCACCATCAATGACTTTATCACAAATGTCAGCAAAAAGGTTATACATATCTGTTCCATATGTACGGAGTTGTTTAGCAGCATAATTAGCAAAGGCTTCCATTATATGTAGTGGAAATAAAAAATAAAAAAAATTTTTAAAAAATATAATTTTTGAAAAATTGTAAAAACTTAGTTATCCTATCAAAAATGGTGAGTTGATTAAGGGGTTCCAGAAAATTATTCAAATGTATAGGTTGGTAATGAAAACAAGGGTAAAAACAATAACAAGTAAACATACCTGATTTTTTATACCTGAGCTTGTTAACTTGCAAGGTATGCTGGGCAAGGTACGAGTAAAATTATTAGATGGTCATCCCGCACAGACCATTACTACTAACGACAGACAAACATTGATGCTTACAACAGATAAACATCTATGCTAACAACAGATAAACATCTATGCTAACAACAGATAAACATTGATGCTTACAACATACAAACATCGATGCTAACAACAGAAAAACATCTATGCTAACAACAGATAAACATCTATGCTAACAACAGACAAACATTGATGCTAACAACAGATAAACATCTATGCTAACAACAGATAAACATCTATGCTAACAACAGATAAACATAGATGCTAACAACAGATATACATAGATGCTAACGACAGACAAACATCGATGCTTACAACATACAAACATCGATGCTAACAACAGATAAACATCTATGCTAACGACAGACAAACATTGATGCTTACAACATACAAACATCTATGCTAACAACAACAGATAAACATATGCTAACAACAGATAAACATCTATGCTAACAACAGATGCTAACAACAGATATACATAGATGCTAACGACAGACAAACATCGATGCTTACAACATACAAACATCGATGCTAACAACAGATAAACATCTATGCTAACATGCTAACAACAGATAAACATCTATGCTAACAACAGATAAACATCTATGCTAACAACAGATGATACAACATACAAACATCTATGCTAACAACAGATAAACATCTATGCTAACAACAGATAAACATCGCTAACAACAGATAAACATCTATGCTAACAACAGATAAACATCTATGCTAACGACAGACAAACATTGATGTTAATAACTGATTCGCGTTTTTGCTAATTACAAACTTTTGTTAGTTTTTTTACAGAAAGCATTAATAAAGTTTTTTATGCTATGCTAATTTTAGAATAAAATTTTGACTAAATTATTGTTTATTTGAATGCCTTTTATATAGATATTATCTTTTTTCTAAAAGAAAAAAATTGTGTACTAGACACTTTTTGAACGCAGTTCAAAAAGTGGCGTTCCTTGTATTTTAATATTATAACTTTAATCTGTTTCTTTAATAGTCGCCCTAAAAACTTTTTGAGACCCCTATAATTTCATCACCAAGTCTGAGATAAAGTTTCTGAAAAGATGGTAATGGAATAAATTGCCTCATTAAATTGTAAGTTTTTGAAGACGATAAATATATTATTTGAGATAAGTCATAAACAATTTCATTATAAGTTCTTTTTTTTGTGAAACTATTTTCTAATGACCATACAAAAGTAGTACTTACAGGTTTTGGCGAGTAGTATACGTTAGGCTGTGCGCCCTTAACGGTCGCCCAGACCTAACTGCGCCGATGATTTCACCAAGGCCATTTATAAATTTTTTTTCTCTATTTTTATTTTTATTTTTAAATTTTTATCTTCATATCAAAAAACAAATGTGGGGAAAAAGAAGGAACTATATGATCACATTCTGGACACATGAATACCCTAAAGAGCTGCCAGATAACTCCACTTATCTATGTACATGTGAGGATACTTGTGAGAATGGCAGATATCATGGTCATGCATTCATTTATTTCAAAAATCCAGAAGATATGAAGTGTGTTAAGAGCTTATTTGGTCATAATGCTCATTTAGAAGTGCCTCGTAGAAACAGCTGGTGTATTCGATATATACTGAATAACAATACGAGAAAACATGACTTCCAAGAATTTGGTGAACGGCCATTAGATTAATTTTTTGTATTTGAAAAATGAGCTTTGTTCCATTAAAAGGCTTTATAAATGACTATGAGATTTTAAATAAATACCCTTTCACAATAAGAAATAAGAAGACACGTAAACCATTGAAAGATTCAAAACATAATGAAGGTTATTTGACGGTTAATTTGAATGGTGTAAACTATTTAAAACACGTTATTATTGCCAAACAATTTTTGCCTAACGATGATCCTGTTCACAAAAAAGAAGTCGATCATAAAAACCGTAATCGTAAAGATAACCGTCTATGTAATTTACGATGGGTAACGCATTCTGAAAACAATTATAATCGTAAAATGCCGTAATTTATTTTTATTCAAAATGTCAGATATAATAATTATTCAAGGTCAAATTCGTTTCAATCCACCTATAACAAATCAAAAAGTTACAGATTTGAAAAGAGAACACAATTTTAAATATATAGATATCACAAATAATTATGTGACATGTTTAGTGCCCTATAATTGGATACCAGCAAAGGGGTTTAGGGATGAATTAGAAATATTTGCGAATAATATGAAGGGCAAATTATTTAGAGAACGTTTTAGTGGTGAAATTTTGGCCTATAAAGGATCGCCTAATGCTAAATCTGCTTGGCGTTATTTCATTAAATATGGGAAGGTGCAAAGTGACAATAATGCTGCCTTTAAGTTCATAAAATATTATAAGCCCAAACCAAAAAGACATGCAAAATGGGTGAAGCCAGAGCATGATGATGCATTACCGCCACCTCAAGAAGAGCCATCACAAAATAAAACAATCTTTCAGAAAAAGTCATCGTCTTCGGCCAAACCTATACTTAAAAAGTTGGCATCTTCATCGTCTTCTTCTCAAACATCTACATTATCATCAAGCGGTACATCAAGAGCACCATCTCCTCCCCCACCCCCACAAGCATCCCCTCAATCATCAAAACAAACATCAAGGCACACATCAAGACCACCAACACCTCCAATGGATCTAGACCAATTTATTGATTATAATGCAATCACTGATAATAATTCACAATTAGAATCAAAAGAAGTATATCCATATCTAAAACTATTAGTAGAAAAAGGAAAAAAAGTGAAAAGAATAGGACATGTAGCCTTATTGCCTCCTGATTGGTTTTATTATCTATATGAGAATCCGAAACAAGAAGCAGTGGACTCTCTCTTTGAGTATCTTAGTAAAGCTCCACAGTTTAATAAGAAACCAATTGATTATTATGATTGCATTGTAATTCCTGCTGAACTAGAGGAACATTGGATATTAATAGTAATCGATAATGGCAATAAAGATATCGGTGTATATGATTCAAACATGAAAGCATACCCAGATATCGGTAAAATAATGAATAAATTCTTGAAATCACAAGGCATTAATCAGAAATATCCAATGAGATATAATCGTGTTCCTAAACAAAATAATGATATTGATTGTGCTATATTAATGATGCAAAATGCAAGGATATTATTGCATGATGGTAAATGGCCTTATCCAATAGATGACGTACCTAATATTAGACAAAGAATTGCACGTGAATTAAAGAGCAAATCATTAGAAACAGCTCCCCTCCCACCTACACCACCCAGTTTTCAAAAACATTCTAACAACACAGAAAAACCGACTCTTCCCAAAAAAAAAATGAGTCAAGCTGAGAAGGAAAGAATCGAACAAGAGACTTATAATTATTTTATTAAAAAAGGTGCATATCATTTAGCTAAATCATATAAATACCCTTATTGGAATGTTCATGAAGATGTAGAATCTGGTGTACCAAAAGATAAATCAAAAAGAATGTAAAATAAAAATTTTTCAATAAATAAAAATGCCAGAATTAATTTTGCCAATTGAATGTTCACTTTATTTTAATAAAACATTGAAAAAGACAGAAATATCTGAATTATCAGAAATTTGTAAATCAAAGTTTAAATTATCAAACAAAAAAATAATCTTTACTGATTGGGCAAAGAAATTTGATTGGGATGATTATGAGGACGTTAAAGAAATATTGAATTTAGTGGCCAAATATTGTTCAGTACATAAAATCACACTTTTTGGATCGATAATTGGTTATATAGGTGAAAGGAATGAAAATATGGTCAAATCAAAAGCCTATCAGATTCAATTGAAAAAGGGAGATATAATTCCAAAGGAAATAATCCTTCATGCTAGTAAACCAAGGAAGAATAAGTAAGATATTTATTTTTAGTCAAAATGGAGTTACCACCAAGAGTTAAAACACAACACCCTAATCGTGAAAATATTGTACATGATGCTAACGTTCCTGTCCCAATTGAGACTGCTTTTTTCTTAGAGGACTCACAAAGAGATCCAAGCAAATTTAATCGTTTTTATTTCAATTTTCCTGGTGATTGGTCAACGTCAAACAAAGGCGAAACAATTGTGGGTGTAAGGTCAATGTGGCTCGTTTCAAAAAGACGAAAACTTGAATTCACCATCTCAATTG
The DNA here is from genome assembly GCA_039105265.1 of Tritrichomonas musculus. Taxonomy (NCBI): domain Eukaryota; phylum Parabasalia; order Tritrichomonadida; family Tritrichomonadidae; genus Tritrichomonas; species Tritrichomonas musculus. The sequence goes on along the minus strand of JAPFFF010000118.1, from coordinate 26,050 downwards.
CTAAATATTTAAAGGTTTCATTTGATAAAATACCTGGATTCAGTATACACGATAGAATTAAATCTATGACTTCATCTCTTTATCAGGATGATTTAAAAATCAAAGAAATAAAAGTAATTGACTGGCTCTCAACAGAAAGAGATTTCAGAGGATTTTTTGAAGCAGTCCACAATGCTTTGAAATCATATATCTCAATATGGTGGAATAGCATCACTAACGCATTTGAACAATCTGATATTGATGTTTTGAATAGAGACATACAAACTGATGGTTATTATGACGAAAAAGGTTTTCATGAAAAAATATATTCTGAACGAAACAATAATTCTTTAGATAAATACGGTTGTGCTTTCAAAATAACTGAAATGAATAAAGATTTTGAGGAAGTATTTAATATTGGTGACGGACCTACTCAAAATAGAAAAGGAAAATATAATTTGTATGAAAATGAATTAATTTTTGATAATATTTGGGATCGTCATTCATGTAAAGTTTATTCTTCACTTGGCGAACAATCATTACATAATTATATCGGTAATTCACAAATTTATTATAATCCTATCAAATATTTTAAATTGAATTCTTCTGATCAACGGTTTTGGATTGAATTATATTCTGCCAGACAATACAATGCCCCCGTTAAATTACCCAATGGAGAAACTTTTGTCATGGAAATGCAGTTCTTGCCTTATAATAAGATGTTATACGTTTAATTTATAAAAAAATGACATCACTTGCAGAATTATATAAGGAATATCCATACCGTGGTCCAGCTTTTGAAAAACATGCACTTGAAAAAGGTTATTCGAAAAAAGAGATAAGGAAATTTCAATCAGAATCCGTTGTTCATGATCAAAAAGTGCCAACTCCTAAATATATACCTATCGTATCGTCTCATTCCGGAGGTTTTCAGATGGATACGTTTATAAACGATAAAGGAGCTAACGGTTTGAATTATTTGATGCTTATCAATATAAATACCCGTAAAGCTTATGCATATCCGATGAGAGGAAAAGGGGCGTTACAGGTCAAATCAGCATTGAATAAATTCATCAAGGAAGAACCAAATTGCCATTCAATCGCTTCAGATCAAGATGCTGCTTATTTATCAGACGAAGTGACATCTTGGATGAAAAGTCATAAAATTATATATACGACTACAACGGATGATAATCACAATAATTTAGGAATAATAAACCGTTTTATGAGAACGATAAGAGATTTAGCCGTTAACAAAAATTTGTTAGATGCCGATATATGGAAAGATATTTCAAAAGAAGGTGAATTAACACACAAACCTACAAGAAATATTTCACCAAAAGAAATGCAGTCATTAATGTCAGCATATAATGAATCATATCATACTAAAATAAAAACAGCCCCCAATAAAATGACAGCCAAAGACGAACAGAAATATATTTTGAAAAATAAAACGCAAGCAAACCCTTATGATTTCAAAGAAGGTGATAAAGTACGTATCGTAGAAGAAAAAACGATTAAAAATAAAAAACGAAGAATGGTTAGCAATCAAGCATATACAGTTGATTCAAAATCTGGTAATTTATTCAAAATTGCTGCTAACGATAGATCTGTGAACGATTATCCTGGATACAAAATAGTTAAGGCGAAAGGATTTGTTCCTATGGCCAAAACATTGAAAAACGGCAAAAGAGGGAACATAGAGGAGATTTTAGGGTATAATAATGCAAATGACCAATACAAGGTCAAATGGGATGATGGAAGTCAAGGGTATACATATGCCAAAAGTATGAGAGAAGGAAATCCAACAATATTATCACGGTTAGAACGAATGTATTGGGTGAAAACAGGTGAAAACATACCAGTTAAAATCAGAAAATACATTTAATTATTCTTAATCAAATGAAAGGAAATATTATTCAAAAAGTTGAAGAATTAATCAATGAGACGCTCAGAAAAAGTATGAGAGAAATTGAGGGCGCTTTGATCAAACCATTATCAGAAAATTATCCGTTTTCATCAAATGGGATATACTTTTTGATTGGACGTCCTGGTGCTGGCAAAAGTTATTGGATTTGGCGCCATATTATGATTACAGAAAGATTATTTAAACATCCATATTATCATAAAATTTATTTCTGCTCAACGTCTGGTAAAATGGATAAAACCGCCGAAGTTTTGAATAAAAAGATTCTAACAAAAATAATTTATGTCTCAGAAAAACAATTGATGAGCGTTCTTCAGAAACATTTGAAAAGGAAAATAAAATATTATGCACTTGTCAAACATATCCTCTCAAAAATGAAAGAAACGTCTGATGAGATGAGGCGTTTAATTGAAAAGCATCATTTAACTGACCTTCAAGATAAAATCATTTATATTGCCAGTAAGCTTTGTAAATATGGAACCGCCTCTTATCCATTCAATACTCTGATTATTCTTGATGATTGTGCTGGTTCAGATTTATTGAAAAACGGTAATTCAGAATTTATTAAATTGTTGACAAAAACAAGACATTATAACATAACGTGCATAATGGCATTTCAAACGATAAGATTTGTGCACATAAATGCTAAACGTATGGCAACCGATATTATCTGTTATAGCGGTTATTCAGAAGAAGATTTCACCTCTTTATTGCAGCAAACAAATAACAACTTAAATACAAAGGCAACTGTGCAAGAATACTTGCAACATAGAGAACCGCATGACAAATTTATCATGAACATAACTGCAAATAAATACTATTTTGAATCTTAAACGTTTTATTGAATTTAAATGGGATTATTTAGAAAATGGGCGAGAAGAAGTATTGGCCTTGGAAGTCAATTATTAATGGGAGCAGCAAATTCAGCAACAGGAGGATTAGCAGGTAAATTAGCGGATAATGCAACAGGAATAATGAAAAATCAATCAGGATTAATAGGCAAAACAATGGGTAGTTTAGGCAAAGCATTTTTAAGCGATAATATGAGAAACAAAATCTCAAATGTAGCGGATGCAGCAATAAAATACATTCCAAAAGGCAACGTAAGAGAAGCATTAACAAAAATCAATAATCATGCACAAGGAAGAGATGAAAACTATAAAATGCCAAAACCCGCTAAAACAGAATCGAGTAGTTCAAATAATTCACCAGCACCTATAAATCATGTACATTCATCAAATTATGAATAATAAGAAAAGTCAATTTTATTGAGTTTTAAATGTCAAAACACTTAACAGGCTCAAAACGTTTAGCGGTTATTCAAAGGTGGATAAATGGCCATGACGATCCAGATTGGGAGGTTTTGCCAACTCGAAAACAAGGAAAGTATATTGTTAAAAAGCGAGAAACACCAATAGAAGAAGAAAAAGAAGAGAAAACTCCAGAAAATGAAGAGAACGAAGTTTTTGAAGAGGAAGAAGAAAAACCCAAAATGCAAAAACCAAAGTCGAAAAAACTCACAAAAAGTCAAGAAATCGATCCAACGATAAACCTTGAAATCTTAAATCAACTCAAATTACTGGGTGATGAAATCAAACGCAAAAGAGAAAAGAAAGAACAAAAACGATTAATTGAAGAAGTAATCTCAAAGAAAACTCCAGCACCAAAACAAGCACCTCCTCCTCCTCCTCCAATACAAGAAGAAGAATATTATGAACCACCAATTCCAAGACAAAGACGAAACAGAATCTTTGATGATATATATTAACTTTTTTTATTCAAGAAATGATTAATCATGAGGTTTATATGAAAACATCAGCTGAAGTTTGTTCGCAAATTGCGTCATATTTCGATGTTGTAGATAGCTGTATTGCCACTTCTGATACAAATAAACAGTATTCAATTAATCCACAAACATCATATTCGCCTTCACCTCCAATAAAACAAGGGTCATATACAAGTGTTATTATTTCTCCAAATACACACAATACAGCTGACATCTATAATGGTTTTATTCGTGCTGATCTAAAAGTGACAATGAATATAAATGAAAAGATACCAGATTTGAGTGATATTGGCGGTTATCCATTCAATAAAATCTGGTTTGGATTCAAAGATGCAAGAGATGCTATTGAAAAATATGAAATAGTAGCTAACGGAATAACGATATATACACAAAACTTTGGTTGTGAAGAATCGTTCTTAACTGCATGTTGTGCGAATGAAACAACAAAGAGAGCAGATGTATACTCAAAGGCAAGACATAAAGATATATGGAATAATAATTTTGCCACTCGTTGCGGAATAGTAATTAATTGGCCAAAAGATGATTTAACAGCAACATTTACGATTCATTTAAAAATTGATTTGCGTAGATTCTTGCCATTATCAAATATAAAATATTTACCAGCTTTTGCAGGAAAACTCGAATTAAGATTATATTTCTCATGTGCTGGTATGCTTTGTTGTCCATGTGGACCATCAAGATCTTTACTTGCGCAACCATCTCTTGCAACTCAATATACTTTTTATGCGATCACTAATGAATTCACACCTGTTGGCGATGATGTTAAAATATGGATTTCAAGTACATCAGCTAATTCATCAGGCCAAGCATCAGGAAAGACAGATGAAGCTGAAATATTAGCATCAGAAACACCATATACTCTTTATTCTGGTTTACGAAAATTCCAAGTCTATGAGTATGAAATCACTGAATGCTCATCAATTATTCCATGTTTTGGTATAAACAATGAGATTTATCAACAATTGGTTCAGCGTTATTCAAATCCACAACATCCACTCACATTTCCAACTCAAACATTGTCATTTTACACCTGCACTCAAGCATTAAAACAAATCCAAGACAAAACAACAGTCACCGTCACTCCAAGATTTGTTGATTCTATCTTTTGTTTATTCCCTCTTCATCAACGTCATCATACATATTTCAAAAATCCACTTTTTAAACATTTCCAATTGAATTGTGGCGGTTATGGCAATATTCCAGCCAAATCTTTCGGAACAGATGGTGAATATCCAGAATTCATTGAATATTGTCAAAATGCAATGAATATGAATGGTGAACAAACCGGTTTCAATAAAGAGGTTATCGCTTCATTATGTAATGTAAGTAAACCTTTAGCCAATATAACAGGTTTATATCCAAACGATAGGACTTCATTCTTTATCGGTTTTGCGACAGAAACAGATGGGACATATCAACAGGGCCTTACAAGTTTATCACCAATTAACTTCGAAATAATCGTCACACAGGAACATGCACAAATAAAAGATCCAAATGATAAATCAGAGAATTATAAAAAGCATTTTTCTCAAATAGTCGATACGCCACCAATATTAGGTTTATTAGTTGATGCTTCTATTTCGATTTTAGTACAGCCCAATGGCATGCCCCCACTGGTTCGAATTGGGAATTATGACATTACAACTCCTGAATAAAATAGAATTTTTCTTTACTTAAATGGCTAATGATTATAAATCCCCAAATGCAGAGATTGTAGGAAGAGAAGGAGTAATGTATAATGAAAATACAGAAAAAGTGCGATTTATCAAAGGCAAACATTATGGTATCTTTTCGAACGATAACACTTATGCTGTCACTTTTAATCCCAAGGTCAATTTGCCACCAACGATAGTTCGAGAAAATAAACCTGTACGTCCTCCACCAACTAATCAGCACACAACAAAAGGACTTCATGAACCACCTGTAAGCTTAACTGACGGAAAACATTATATTCACCATGGATATGTGAAAAAACCGCCACTTTTGCCTCCTTACCTGAAAAAGCCAGAAGATTTAGCTCGAATACAAGGATTAGCAGATGAAAATAATAAAGGATCAATAATATATGGACCTAAACACTCAGTTATAATTAAAAATAATATCTATTAAATTAAATTAATTTTTATTAATTAAATTATTTTTCTTCTTCTTTTTCTTTTTCTTCTTTCTTTTCTTCATCCTCTTCTTTTTCATCATCATCAGAAGGAAAATTAAAAGGACTATCGTCAGAATCAGTACTGATCATTTTAATATATTTTTCTTCTTTCTTCTTCTTCTTTTCTTTCTTTTCTTCCTCCTCTTCTTCTTCTTCTTCTTTCTTTTCTTTATATCTTTTTTCTGCTTCATTCATTTGAATCCATACATTTATTAGTCTTTTTGTAGCTATTTCTTGGTTTCTCAGTTTGCAGTATCGAACCATCATGAGTGGAATTATCTGTTCTATTTTATAAATCGGGATCTCTTCTGTTTCTTGTTCTAATAAAGCCCGGATGTCTTTTATGAGGGGCATGAGCTCTTTTTGGATCTGAGTTAATTCATGAGCATGTTTTTGGATGGACATTATATAAGTGTGATTTGATTATTCTTTCTAAAGTTTTCTTCTTAAATAAATGGCCGGCTACTTATGATAATTCAGAAGTTAATTGGTCCCTTAAAATTTTCAGGTTTATCTCCAAGGCAAATGATCAAGAAGAGAACAAACGCAACTGGTGTTAACGCAAATATAGCATTGGAGCCAACAGCAGCATCGTCATCGACTTCAAATATAAATAATAATATTATTATAAATAAACGAGAAGATGGGAAGGAGGAGATAGTGATAACAAGAGACGTGAATGCTCAAATAGAACCGGAAATCAATGAAACAGACGCAAAAAGTGTGATTTTAGAAACATATGCTCAAATACTTTTAAATCAGGATAAAGCGCTTTTAAGCAATTTAATCTTTAAGCATTCTATTATTGTCCCTAAAGAGTGCTTAGAAGAAATCATAAAAGCAATTCTCAAAGTGAACGAAGTGGAAGTACATATTGATGAAGATATTGGTTGTTGTGCCGGAAAAGCAAACCCAATTCGAAGAATAGAAGCCATTAAAATACTCAAAGAGAACGGCGAAATCGTCACTGATTTCAAACAAGTTTATAATAAAGAATATAATGAATTATTAAATAACTATCATTTATGTTTAAAGTTTTGCGTTTAGTTAGTTAAAAACCCAGTAAATAGCTCCTCCACCAGTTATATTAAATATTTGGCAATTGCAAACTAGAAGAATACAATTCTGAGAAAAAATAATTCCTCCAGGTTCGTAAGATTTAATATTCGAGAATTTGCAATGTTTCAATATAATGGCTTCAGATTGATTTTTTTTTACAATTCTTGGGACAGGGCAAAAAGGGTCAGGTGATATGGTTGGAGTTAATGAGGGAGTTTGTTTTGGAGGATCATACAGATAAAAAAGTCCATGAAGAGCAGAAGCACGTCTGCTTTGGATTATGAGAGTATCAGTAGTGATCGGCATTGATTGTGAATCAAAGAAAACTTGCCATTTCTGACGAACATCTGATTTACAATTAATGTTTAATTGACTTAATTGTCCAAAATAAATGTCAATTGTATCAAAATTAGAGTCTTTCATTCCAATTATCCAAAATCGAGAACATGTAATTTGTTGTTCAAGAATTCCTCCTTGATAAAGAACGAAGAGATGATCCTTCAAGTCAGAAGTATCCATCGCCCAGTCTCCATAAACTTGAGTAAAATTCCAAGCAGGTATCCAATTAGCCTCTTCCGGGATTCCATCAGGTCTTTCAAATGATTCAATGAGTATCAATAAGATAATGAACATTGAAAAAAATGAAAACGGTTATGTCAGATCACATAACATTCTCAAAAAAAAGATTAATTTAATAAAAGTTAATTCTTTTATTTATTAATTTGAAAGAATTGATATGCGTCTTCACGCAATTGATAAATTGCTGCCTTTGAGCCATCTTTGGTTTCACGGCAGTATTTGAGAACGCTGTTTCGAAAGGCTTGCATTGTTCCCACAGCATATCCATTTTCGGTGCACCAAGCTTTAAAGGATTCAAAGGCCTGCTTCTTTTGTATTCCATGGATAAATTGTGAAACATTCAGCTGAATGAATGCTGAGTATGGATTCTTCGAAAAGTTAATAATGTCTGTTTTCTCTCTTGTCAAAGGAATGATTGTCGGATCCCATTGGGAAAGATCAATTCTTCTGAACCAAGATAACAGGATCGAAAAAAAATCAGGAGTGAAGGACCCATAAAGATTATTAAAATAGTCTTTATCTCCTCGTTTTTCTGCTGAAACTTCCATAACTATGTATCGTCTATCATCTTCTGCTATTTTGATTGGTGCAAAATTGTTCGAAAGGAAGATAAAGTTGGCAACATTTTGCTGAGTAAAGACGTCCTGATACTTCTTGTGAATGTCAATTGACTCTTCTGTGATCAATGTCTTTAAGGTGTCGTCATCATATTTCTTGTTGCCGATAAAACTCTTTACTTCATTACACACAAGCAACATTTTATACATCAAACTTCCATTAAATTTGCCTGTGAGATAATCAAGTTTGGCATCAGGATTGGCATAACCACCAAAAAGTTTACAAATAGTGTCAGTAAACGTGTTTTTCCCAGTACCCTGCATACCTGTTATGACGAGTGCTGTTTTGGTCTTTTTTCCAATATTTTGGATAATATACGATATCCAGGATATGACATAATTGAAAACATCTTTTCTTTTTTGGCATATGATGGCAAAAATATGAGAAAGGAATGGCTGAATAACTTCTTGTCTTATATTTTGTCCAAAGCATAAAGGATAATCAAATCCCTGGAAGAATTGAAACACATCCAATCGTCCGGTGTAGAATGCCATCTGCTCTATTGTCAAAAAGTTTGTATTTGTTCCTTCCTGCAAAACTTTATATGCTGTAATTGCTTTTGTCGTTTTGCCCAAAGTTATTGACTTTAGTTTTTGATTGAACTGTGCCATAGTAGTGAATGTCAGTTGTGCGTGATTGTACTTTGGGTCTCTCACTTTGAGGAGAAAAATTGATGGCACAACATCAATATGTTTAGCAACTCTGACAAGATCAGTCATGAATTCCCCGACTCTGATGCCAAACCCTGTGCTTTTCCTATAGTCTTTGTGTCTGATGCTAGTTAATGAAAAATGGGTATATGTTTCAATTTGAGCTGAGTCATTAATGGTGTTATTAAAGTACGTCTCAAGCATGTAATTCCTCTGTCTTTGAGGTAAACAGTTTAAGAAATCGAATAACCATCTGTTCCCTTTGAGAGTTTGATTATTTAGCCAATTTTCTTCGACAAATTCTTCACTATTTCCCTCTTTGAGACACCACCATCTTTTCATGATTTGCTTTTTGAAATCGGTCTTATATGGTGCAATAGATATTGAATTGAATACCTGACCAAAATTCTCTTCGTTTGGTTCCAACAATGAATAAAGGGCCAATAAATCATCACCGTCAAGTTTAATTGGGTTATTGTTGACACAAAGATCATTATCATTAAAATCTGGGTGGTAATGTGGCAGGACATTTTGAATTATTATTTGGTCTTCATCGTTACTATCATCCAAATAAGGATCTTCTTCAGTCATTTGTTCTTCTTCAGTCATTTGTTCTTCTTCAGTCATTTCAGAAAAGTGAAGAGCTTTTTTGTTTTTTATTTTTTCTCAAAAATAAATGTCCGGACGATTAGATCTTTCAGAATTTAATGAAACAAATGTTATCAAAAAGCTCACCAAATCAGAAAGTATACAAAATTTGAAAAGAGGACGAAAACTAAAATACGCTACTGAAGAAGAAAGACATGAAGCTAGAAAACAACAACAAAAAGCATATAGAGAAAGGAAAAAAAGAGAATTAGAAGAATTAAGAGAAAAAGTAAATATGATAACGAATCAGCCCAATTGAATGCCTAATTGGCTTGTATTTTATTTTTGTTTTTCAATAATTATTCAATGATTCATGCGTCCAATAAAATTCAATAATTCATGCGTCCAATAAAATTCAATGATTCATGCGTCCAATAAAATTCAATGATTCATGCGTCCAATAAAATTCAATGATTCATGCGGACAATAAAAAAAACATTCAATAATTCATGCGGCCATGACCTTATGAAGTATTCAATTTTCTTGCGGACAAAAAAAATTCAATGATTCATGCGGACAAAAAAAAATTCAATGATTCAAGAATTCAATGATTCATGCGGACAAAAAAATTCAATGATTCATGCGGACAAAAAAAATTCAATGATTCATGCGTCCAATAAAATTCAATGATTCATGCGGACAAAAAAAAAAACATTCAATAATTCATGCGGCCATGACCTTATGAAGTATTCAATTTTCTTGCGGACAAAAAAAATTCAATGATTCATGCGGACAAAAAAAAATTCAATGATTCAAGAATTCAATGATTCATGCGGACAAAAAAATTCAATGATTCATGCGGACAAAAAAAATTCAATGATTCATGCGGACAAAAAAAATTCAATGATTCATGCGTCCAATAAAATTCAATGATTCATGCGGACAAAAAAAAATTCAATGATTCAAGAATTCAATGATTCATGCGGACAAAAAAATTCAATGATTCATGCGGACAAAAAAAATTCAATGATTCATGCGTCCAATAAAATTCAATGATTCATGCGGACAATAAAAAAAACATTCAATAATTCATGCGGCCATGACCTTATGAAGTATTCAATTTTCTTGCGGACAAAAAAAATTCAATGATTCATGCGGACAAAAAAAAATTCAATGATTCAAGAATTCAATGATTCATGCGGACAAAAAAATTCAATGATTCATGCGGACAAAAAAAATTCAATGATTCATGCGGACAAAAAAAATTCAATGATTCATGCGTCCAATAAAATTCAATGATTCATGCAGTAATGTTTAGTAAAAAATTTTTGTGTATATTGTTAATCTTTTATTTTTTATTCTAATACGCTTATTAGAAAACATTGTTCTTATTTCAAGTATATGTGCAAGTCCTTTTTTGGTTAAATTTGTGCCAAAATAACTATTATATAAATCTCTGAGTTCATTTGCATAATAATTATCTTTTCTGAGAGATTTATAAAATGCCAAGAATTTGGGATTTATATGGAGGCTATCTGATATTTTGAGCTTTTTGCTCAATTCGAAACTAGGAATTTTATCTTCTTGAGAAGATATATGTAATGACCGTGAGATATCTTTCCCCAATTTTTCTATTTGATTATCAAGATGCCAGAGCTCTTTGTCTTCTTCTGTTAACTCATAATGAACTAAAGAATCAAGAAAATCAGTTTCGTCTTCAAAGTATTCAGACATAAAAAGTGTGAACTTTTTCAAAAGAATTTTCAAATTATATGGAAAAACATTTTTTAGAATAAAAATAACTATTTTATAAATATGTATATTTAATGTAGATATTAAATAATAGTTTAGATTTAAAAAATAAAATACTTTGGAATAAAATTTACATTCTCTCAATTTATTGAAATATTTTTAATAATTTGTTTTTTAATAATAATCATAAAAATAATATATATACTTAATATAGATAATTAATAATTAATCGTTAGATTAAAATAAAATGTTTAAAAATCGCAAAAATTAAAAATGATCGGACATTCAATTTTGTGAGATAGTATTGAATTATCGTTTTGTCTCAAATTTTCATTTTTTATTTTTGCAGATGGAACGTCAATACTCGCGAAAAGGGAATCTAAAATATCCAATTTACAGCAATCGATATACGGATGGGCCCCATATATTGGTGGGAGAGCCCCGTTACAACAGATACATTACGGAAGGGCCCCATCAATATATGGGAGAGCCCCGTTACAGATATGCCTCGGAAGGGCCCCATCAATATATGGGAGAGCCCCGAGAAGAAAGATATGCCTCGGATGGGCCCCATATATTGGTGGGAGAGCCCCGAGATGATGAAAGAATGGCAGCAATCGAACACCAACTCGATATGTTATTGCAAGCGCAATTACAACAATTACAGCAACAGCAACCTCAAATACAGCAGCAGCAACCTCAAGTGCAGCAGCAGCAACCTCAAATACAGCAGCAACAAAATCAAATACAGCAGCAACAAAATCAAATACAGCAGCAACAAAATCAAATACAGCAAGAAGAACCTCATTTGCAAATAGAACCTGGCCATGTCATAAATTTTTTGCCAGCTGAACCAGAGGAAGAGACAAAAAGCTGGGAAAGATTAATGGACATAATTCTCCAATCCGATCAGCAGCCAAATCCACTCACAAAGTTGGATTGGAGAATTCGTCAAATAATGACCAAATATGTGGACAAAAAGCTGGAAAAGCAAAAAGCAGATTATGAGACCAAGCTCAAGAACCTAGAGGAACAAATTACAAAACTAAAGATACCACCACCAGCACCAGCACCAGCACCAGCAATAGATTATGCATCTGTTTCAAAAAGAGTATGCAAAGAACAGGCTTTCTTAGATGAATTAGTGAGAGTGGTAAACAATGCCTGGGATAAGAGAGAAAAGGTTGATCCAGCTGGAATTGCTAAAACTCTAGAAAAAAAGATCAGTAGATCAGAGGAAGCAAGACGTTTAATATTCGTCCATGAAGATTTCAAAAATAAATACAGCAAAGATTATAATACATCCAAGCTCCAACAAGATCTTTATAATGACTTTGCTTCCTCAATAAAAAAGCTCGTTAATGATCCTCGAGAATACCAATATTTACTATCACTTCAGGATAATGCTCCAGATGTGAATACTAAAAACTTACCCACAATTACAGCATGGTGGGTTGAACATTATTTAAAGACACTTTTAATAGCATAAGGTCATTAATAAACAATTCTTCTCTTAATTTTTTTAATTCTTTTATTTTTATATTTCTACGGTTTTTAGGTTAATAAAGGTCAATTTAATCACACTTAAAATGGACTTCAACAAACTTTCAAGAGAAGAATTGATAAAACTTGTTCAAACACAGCAAAATCAAATACAGAGATTACAGAGAAGTGGCTTGTCGGGGAAAAAGATGAAAACCAATATATCAAATGTAGATAATGACATAATGAACTTGTCTATAGACTTTTATGAAGACTCAAAGACACAAGCAAGACAAGCATACGAAAAAAGAGTACAAGAAGTGGATGATCAAGAGTTATTTCAAAGAGAACTCAAAAGACTCATGTTTATGGCTGCAAAAGAGTTCTCCTTTGACGTCGATATTGGAGACAGTGAGTGCAAGAGACTCGCATTTACAGAGATGCTTCGACACTGCTATAAGATTCGAAATAAATCAAAAGTTGTCGTCAAAGCATACACACTTGATGGACACGCAAAATGGTTCACTCTCAGCGACAAACATGACATAGAGAGCACAATAGGTCACATATCAGGCGAATTAGACTTGTCAGAAGAGAAATCAGATACAAACCCAACTGTCAATTTTGAATTCATTCCAGTCAAATATGATGTACTTTTTCTAAGAAAACAACTAGACGATAAAGGAATTAAGTTCGATGTTATTAAAGAAGATGAAGATGACCATGCTTTATATCATGAAGAAGTCGAAATCGATCCAGATTATAGATCAACACCAGAAGGTTCATTCTTTCCTTTTATTAATTTATCTAATTTAGATCTCAGTGAATTCCAAATATTCTCAAAGATAGATAAGAAAAATTATAAAGACAATTGTTTTGTCTATGCTTTGATTCAGTCAGGAGTGTTCAATGATGAAGAAATAAATCACTTGCGATATTATGTTCAAACAAAATCGATACCAAATAACAAAATCAAAGAGATATCAGAAAAATTCAAATGCAGTTTTGTCGTGAAAAGAATCGATGAAAGGTTTGATATTAAGCATCAAATGCAGATCAAAATAGACACAAGAAAGAAAGGTTATGATCGAACAGTAGAGTTGCTTCTTTATAAAGATCACTACATGATATATAGGCCAATCAAATGCACCATCTATTATCTTGAACATGCAAAAGAAATAGACGAAAAGTTCAAAGATGATAAAAACCGCTTCATGATCAAAGGCATCAAAGGCGAAAAGATTTTTTATTCAGAAAATGGCACTCTTCCAATGATGATATTCAGAAAAATGTTTGAGCTCAATATGTTCAGAGAGATAAGAAGCTGCGAACTATCCATATTGAATACAACCGAATACGATGGATTGAATGATTACATTGATCTTGATTATAATGAAGAATTATGCACAAAAATAATAGACTCGAATAAAGATAAGAAGAAAGAGAAAGATTGGTCCAGAGTATATTATTCAGATTTTGAAACAGACACTACTGTATCTCCTCATCGTCCTTATTTGAATTGCACAGTGTATCGTGAAGGCCAAAATATTCACAAAATAAGCTTTGAAGGTGAAAACATTGATCGTCAGCTTCTCAATTATCTATACAATAATTCACTAACTTATTTTCACAATTTAAAGTACGATGGTTGCTTTTTCATCAATACTCCTGGATGGAAAACACAAATAACTGAAAGAACAGGCACAGTTTTGCAAGTCATTATGCTCAAGTATGCTTCAAATGGTAAATTAGTGAAAAAGCTTACGTTTCGCAATTCCTATTCAATTATTCCATCGGCTCTCAGGAATTTTGCATCTATGTTTAATTTAGATGTGCATAAAGAGGTTATGGCATACAAAATATACACTGAAGAAAACATTCAAAAAGCTGTTCTGCCAATCAATGAATTCTATGAGCAGTATAGAAAAGAGAACGATGGCAAAGATGAAAGCAAACAAATCCTAGAAAATGCCAAAATAAGTGAAGCATACAATGAAAAAAATGATTCAATTAATATTATGAAATATGCCAAGTTCTATTGTTTTAAGGATTGTATCGTTCTTATGAAAGGGCTTGAAAAATTTGATAAAGATTTGAAAGAAGTATTCAAACAAACAGGTACAGAAATGTTAGGCGTTAATAACTTTATTTCAATCTCATCTATCGGTTATCATTTCGCCAATAAATATGGATGCTTTGACGGTTGTTATCAATTAAGTGGCAAACCGCAAAACTTTATTCAAAGATGTGTAAGCGGAGGAAGAACAATGACAGCATCAAATCAAAAGCAATATATAGAAGGAAGAATACAAGATTTTGATGCAGTTAGCCTTTATCCTTCAGCTATGTATGTAATGGATGGTGTTGCTAAAGGAAAACCGAAAATTTTGCCTCAAAATATAGACCATGATCAATTGATGAAATTTGACACTTTTTTTATTGAAATCAATATTAATGAAATCAAGTGCAAATCCGATAAGCCATATAAATTCGGGCAAGTCTTTAGACGAAATGATAAGGGCTCAAAAATATTTGACAATGACCCTGTTAGCAATTTTTATATTGACAAGATTGCACTAATGGATTTAATAGAGTTCTATGATATCAAATACGAAATCATTCGTGGTTACTATTTTGATGAAGGATTTAATAAGAAGATTAATGAGTTCATTCTTGGATTATTTAATTTAAGACTCAAATATAAGAAAGAGAAGAATCCACTGCAGTCAACGATCAAATTGCTATTGAATTCAATCTATGGCAAATCAATATTGAAAGCGATGAAAACCGAAACAAAAAGTGTACCCAGAGATGAGCTAATGAAATACATTTGGCGCAATTATAACTTTATCACAGAAATCTATGATGAACCAACAATTGATAGATGCTATGTGAAAAAGCTGAAGCCGATCAATGATCATTTCAATCTCCCACAATTTGGTGCTAGCGTTCTTTCATGGTCAAAACATTTGATGAATCGTGTTATGGCTAGTGCAGAACAAAATGGGATTGAAATATTCTATCAAGATACCGATAGCATGCACCTAAATGAAGATGATGTGAAAAAAGTGGCAGAGATCTTTAAGGAGAAATATAATGCTGAATTAATAGGTGAAAACATGTGTCAATTTCATAATGATTTTGACGGTTTTGAGGGTGCAGTAGGCCAAATACATTCACGAAAACTGATCGCATTAGGCAAGAAAAGTTATTTAGATATCTTAGTCGATGAAGAAGGAAAAGAAGGATATCATATAAGACTCAAGGGCATTCCTCATCAAGTGATCATTAATAAATGTAAACGAATGGGCATCACAATTGAAGAACTCTATGAAAAATTGTATGCTGGGGCCAAAATGGAGTTCAATTTATTAGATGGCACAAATGCATTCAGAAAAACTCAAACTTTTCAGCAGACTAATATCAAAAAGTTTAGCAGGACCCTTAAATTCATTTAGTTAACACATCCTTAACGTCTGCATCTTTAGCTGGCTTTACTTTAATTGAAACAAACAAAGGACTTTTTAAAGCGATAGGCTGAAATTGGAAATCGACTAAACTTAATTCTAAATATTTTAAACTATCTGTATTTGTTTTTATTTTTATTGGTTTTCCTTCTTTCTCAAAGTCATAAATCAGTGGCTTGCCGTCTATAGCCATTGTGTTTATATTTCCTATAACTGAAGGCGTATACTCTTGATCTCCAATAGCTGAATACATCGGATTACCTTGTAAAGAGACTAAATAAAGTTTTGTATGAGTTATGATCGGCAAATCTGGTACAATAAAGGGTTCTTTAGGATCAATTGTCAAAGGCAATGGAGTGTTATATAATCCAGTCAATAATGCTGCTCTGTGAGATATTGATGTAATTGTTGTTTTCAAACTTGCTGTTATCTTAAATGTTCGTTTATTTTTATCATATTCCCATGCTAATTCACTTTTCTGACTAAAAATTTGTTCAAGTTGTTTGATAGAATAATGATAGGACTCAGAAAATTCAATAGTATGAACGGTTTTGCCAACTTGATATTTCATATAATCATCTTTTGTGCTTAATAATATGTTTGAATTAGTGTTTATCGAAGACACATAATATTTTACATAACTGCATTTCCAAGGTATATTCATCGTCAAAGAAACAGTATGATATTTTTGTGAGTCACGGCTTTGCATAGAAATTAACATTTATTTATTATTAAATATGTCGATTGGTTTATACTCAATTCAATCAAGTGAGGCTGAGACATTAAAATCAAATGGAATAGAAATCAAAGTCGGAGAAGATGAGAATGGAAATAAAATTGTTCAAATAGAAGATGAAGATGGTTCTTCAGTTTTCTTCAATAACATTTATAATAAAACAGAGATAGATGCTTATATAACCGCAGGTGCAGGTATAAAACCAGGAGATATAAAAAACTTATATAAGGTCAATATTTATCCAACTGGACAAATCAAGGTGAATGGTAAATTGACCAATGCTTTCACCTTAGAACAGCTTTATAAATGTTTGAATGATAATTCAGATGCTATTCAAAACTCTCTAAATCAATTGAAAATAGACGCAACTTTTGATGTAAACCGTGAAATTTCAGACTTAACATTGAAAGGATTAGATTTTGATCTAAAGAATAAATATTATATCTCAACTGAAAACAATTCAATAAAGACATATAATCAATTAATAAGAGTACTCAATCAGTTTATTAAACATTCAAGGGCTATGACGGTTATCAGCCCAGATAATAAACTATTGAAAATGCTCCCCCTTAAAAAAGAGGATGGTGCTCAACTTTTGGATTATTGGGAGGATAAACGATGCTATTATGAAAAAGAAAAAGTAGCCACAATTAATGAGATTATTGAATCATTGAATATCACTCTTGAAAATTTATATAATTGGATGAAAACATTCAATAATTTGAAAGATTTCGGTTTTGACAGTTCATCAAATATTAAACCAGATGGAAAAGCAAAAGTGATAACGTATGAAGAAACCGAAAAAGAATCAGAACCATGGTATGGATCATTTTTGACCAAAAATAGAATGAAAACTAAAGACGAACCTATCACAAATTTTGACCAAATGGTCAATGCAATCAATACAAACACAGAAACAATATCTCAAATGCATGAAGATATTATGGAAGGCTTAAATAATCAAGAAGTGATAGTATATAATGAAGCCAAAGATGAAATAGAGACAAAAAATTTAAAAACAAAAACAGTGAACGATAAAGGTGAAATCGAATATGATAATATAGCCAATGTTTTTGAAAAATTGAAGAAGGCCGATAAACAGAATCAGAATTTTTTCCGTCATATCATGGAGAATTTTAATAAAACTGCTTTGAAAAATATATATAATAATTTTAAACAGACTGTGTTTGGTAAAGATGGAGAAACATATCAGAAGACATATATAGCACATTTTGATGATGATGTTGCTGGTGATAAACATTTTGCCGTTGTCGAAAATTTTGTCGACTTTTTGAATCAATACTTTTCAAATACAAGCAGTTTTGAAGACTGGAAAGAATGGATAGGCAAAAATATAAATAAACAGAAAATGATGGAGGCTCTTGATAAAATTCAGATACCATTTCATAAATTAGATGGAGAAATAGAAAATAGAGAATATCGTTTTATGTTTGATGGAGAGGATATCGTTGATATTGAAAATCCAGTTGATATAGGCAAGTTCATGGATTGGCTCAAAGAGATAATTCAAAATAGTAAATATACAGCTCCAATACAAACATTTTTATATAACAACTTTTCCAAAGAAAAATTTATTGAAATATTTAACGGCACAGTTCAATTAATATGGGATAAATCCACAAAAAAAATTATTCATGCAGTTTATCAATTTGTCAATCATCCAATAGAAACGACGGGTGATATCGTTATTGAAGTGAATAGTGCTTATGAATTTTTGAAAAAATATTATGAAAACCAAACAGAGCTTATGAAAAGTATCCTTACTGTTATTTTGGTTCTTCTTGGTTCAGGAATTACGGGAATGGTAATCACAAGTGCATTCAAAAAGATTCGTGCCAAAAAAATTGAAAATGGACGTTTAGCATTAAGCACGAGCAATTTTGAAGGAGGGCAATTGTTGGATATTAATAATGGCATTATTATTGATGGAAATGGAAATGATAATAATGATGATGATAATAATGATGACGATATGAGAGACCCTAGTTTTCAGGGATGGATTGATACAACAAATAGAAATATTCGAAATATTATTCAGCAACATAATGTTTTAGAAGAAAGAGTCTCAAATATAAGAGAATGCAATTGTAATGATAATAATAATAATAATAATAATCAAAGATTTTTTGGCCAAATTTCTCAACAACAACATCATGACATTCAACAATTAATTCAAAAGCAAAATCATTTAATAATTGATAATAGTGTCGGCTCTTTTGTTGATGCGATGTTTCAACCAGAAATATATCAAGAAGCAGCAACTCAAGTGAACACAACGATAAAAAGACGACGAAAAAAGAAAGAAAAAGTGAATGTAATTGACACATCACATGATCGTTCTTTTCAAAGAGATGACAATTATGTTTTTGACATATTAACTGATCATTGGGTTCTTCATAATAATTCTAATTTTCAATCTGGTTGGCGAACAAATCTTAATGCACAAAATATGCCACGCAATTTTATCATTGACACTTTTCATGGTGAATGGGTTGCTATCGGTACAGAAAATGGTATTCAAGAATCAAATGCAGACTGGAGAACGAATCCTAGTTCAGCATTAGCAACCTTTCTGTTGCCATCTCAAATAAATGATGGTGTTTTTCGTTGGAGTGATAGATATGATCAATGGACATTTCATGCAAATTATAACTCATATACAAATCAAGATCAAAGTGAAAGATTAGAATGGCAAAGAGATCAAAGACAACATTTTGGTGATAATTATGTTTGGAATGTTTTTGATCAAGAATGGCAAGAACATGGACAGAATTTTGAAGCTGGATGGAGAACCAATCATGAATTTGTTCCTCCTGATAACTATGTATGGGATGATTATTTAGAAGAGTGGGTGATGTTATCATATAGAAATAGAGATTTTGACAGCAATTGGAGAAATAGCTATTCAGAGGAAGTGTCAGTTATGGTTGAATTATTGAATTCAGGCCGATTTTTAGGAAAAGGCCAAATTGTTCAATATGGAGGTGAATGGGTTTGGCGCCATCATGTAGACCCCGTTGATGATATTAAATTATTATCAGATGAAATAGCAGATATTAATATTAATAATAATTTGCCAGCAAATATTTCAGGAGTGAATTCAGTAAATGAATTATTAGAAAGCTATGATATCAATATTTTGAAAGAAGATGGCCGAACAATTGATGAGAAAAAACCGGTTTTAGGCAATTTCAATATATTAGCAAATTTGAATGTAAATGGATTAATAAACGGTGTTGATATTGAAAAATTAGCTACGTCATCAGATAAGACAGATTCACTTTTTAATATAAAATTTGGAGTTCCAGAATTCAATGTGAAAAATGAAAACGTTGAAGGGGATACAAAAACAATCAATAATGTAAATTATAATATATTGAAAATTAAAATAAATGATGATGATATTGAACAAAAATTGAAAGCTTTCAATGGGAATATATTCAAAATAATTCTCAGAAAAGATGTTGTTTATGACACAGAAGGACGATATATCAAAGAATTTTTCATAAGCGTTCATGATAATCATATTCAATGTCCGATAATAGCTTATGATGAAGAATCGAAAGGATATACAAATAAATGTTCTGAAGATAGCTCTCAATTTTTCATAGCTTTTGATGAGCGTCTCAATATTGTGCCATATACGTTATGGATGAACGGTGATTTGAGTATAATGAATCAAACAAGTCAGGATTTAATTGAATCGAATAAACCAGTTTTTAAGTGCAAAATAATTGAAGCAGATAATGCTCTCAAATTACACAAAAGTGACGTTCATTATTTCTATAAGCCTTCAATTATTTCAGATGATAATGATTATTATAAAATGATTTTTGAAGTACCCTCAGATTATACAATACCACCGCATTTACAATTTAAATTCAAAGAATATTGTTTTGGAAATAAATGGGACTTAATATGGGATGGAACTAAATGGGATGGCAAAAATATCCAAGGCAAATCAAATGGAAAAATAATAAATAAATGCAATACAAGAGCAAAAAAAGATGCTTATGATGCTATTGGTGCATGTGTTATGATGAAGAATGATGACTGGAATAAACAATTCTTTACTGATAATATATGGTATACAAATGTTAATGAAAAGAATTTAATGCAAGCATTTATCAGAAGACCTGTTAGAGGAGAAGGATGGGAAAAAGATGGCAAAATTGAATTGAAAGTGAAATTTAATGATGGCACTTTGAAAAATGGAAATGAAATAGGTGTTGGTTGGGGAAACACAAATTTCAGTCATTCAGTTGAAGGCTATGATCTTTATGCAATTGAAATATTAATATATAATTATTCGAAACGAACTTTTGAGGTGAAAAACATTGAGGAAATTTTCTTGGATATCTATTCACCAAATTCAGATATAGCAAATCGAATGTCATTTCGCCTTGAGGGAGTTCACCATGTTGAAAGGAACGATACAGCTTATTGCGATACTATCGGTGTTCTCGATACAATTGAAAAAATCTCTTATCGTTATGAAGATTCAAAAATTGATGCAAGTCATAGAAATATTGAATTATATCTGAAAAAGGATTTGGTGGATCCTGTAGATGAGGTCAATTGGGATGGAATTATGAATCCTTTCAAATATATTATTCAGCAACAATTTTATGAAATAACACCAAATCCAAATGCAGCAACAACACTTTATACAGATTATAATATCACAAGTTCTAAAATCATAACCGCCGATAACATCACGACGATGAGAAGTGATTTAAATTTAGTGACAAATAATTTGGATGTCGTATCGTACGATTTGAATGAAATGAATCATAGAGTTAACGTACTTGATTCAGAAATGGTTCAAGTCAAAAACATAACTCAACATTTAGAACATGACGTTAAGAATTTAAGAATTGTTTCATATACAGCCCTAGCTTTTGGTATAGCAGGCACAGTAGGGAGTGCAGCATCTATCGGCATGCAACTTTTTCCACATGGTATCAGAATTTTAAAAGCAGCTTTTTCTAGCTTTTTCAGAGGTATGTTTAGTAGGTCCAGAGTTTTGGGTGCTCCTGATTGGACCAGATTACGAATTATGTTCGGAAATATTGCTATTAGAAGCATAACCACCGATATTTCACCTGTTATTAATTGGTGTAATTCAGAATATAAACAATTAGACGATATAACTTTTGATAACGAAGATGAAAATCCAGAAGAATATTCGTTATCAGTTGAAGCCGCTTATGAATTATGTAATCAATTCAGAGAAACATTGAAACCTATTTTCAAATTATTGGCCTTAAAGGTGGATGAAATAGCCAATGAATTTGAAAATAATGATTTTATTTCAAAAAGTGATTTGAAAAGAGACGATACAATTGACATTAATGGCAAATTAATTGATGGCAAAATACATTTAGAAGCTGAGGATACAATAAGTGAAGGAATTATCAAAGTCAGGATTATGATCATGAAAGTAAGCGAATATAATGATATAGACTATGAAGAGAATTATCCAATAATTCATATATCAAATGGAGAGATATCGAACTATGAGGGCACAGAGAACTTTCCAACTGCATCTCTCCAAGACAAAACTATAATTATTGATAACCCAAAGAGACATAGAATTAGTGCAATCAGCATCAAAGAGAACACAGCGATAAGAAGTATGAAATATTCTGTAAATGATATAGCATATATGAGTGACATTGATGCGCTTAATAAAAAGATTGATCAAATAGAAGAAAACTCACATACAAACGATGAAAACATAGCAAAAATAATGAATACATATCCTACTGTTGATGAGGTTAATGATGTACTAAAGGAGTATACATTAAAGAAAGACATTAGCAAATATAGAGAGAAAAATGATTTGATATACAAAGAATCTATTGAAGTGCCATTTGAAAACGTACAAGATAGCTCTGGATCATGGGAGGTCAAAATAACATTGACTAGTGGAATTCGCCTTGTTGGAACAATATCAAATAACGATGGCTTTGTAAAAGAGTTTGATTATTTGTTTGATTATAATGGTGTTATTACTGACGATGGAGATGTTTATGTCGATTTTGAAATTGACGGAACAACTTATTACTTAACTTATTATAAAAGTGATAGTAATGGTCTGTGCTTTTATATAGAAAACACGACAGACTATTTTGATACCAAATTAATATTAGCCGAAAAAATATTGAAACAGGATGAAATAGCTTTAAAGAGTGATATTACATCATTATTGGATGACTTATATTGGAGAATATTTTATTCAGGATTTCACAAATCATATTATGAGGATATACCAGAATTATGCTGGTATTCTTACGATACTAGTTCTAAAAAATTAATTGTATGCGTCGAATATAATAGTTTATATATGGAAATGTTATTCATATTTAAAGATTCAAATGAAAAGAAGCATTATGTTAGAGTTAATTATAGTGAAGGATTTGCGGTACTAGATGAAATATATGGTGAAGATAAACTTAGAGAATCCAATAGAAAAAGAGATTTTGAATATGATTTTTATAATATCGATTTTCAATTAAAGGGCAGAGAGTAAGGGTGGGCTTTTGGGCAGGTGATAAAAAATGGACCCCCTCGTCATAGGGTTTACAGACCCCAAACATCAGCGCCATGACTCAAAAAATCGCCACTTTTTCAAAATTACCCCCTCATTTCGTTCAAAAATCGGGTAGACAATTTTGAATAAATGACCAAAAATAAATGAATTGTGTTCAATACGAAGACCTGCGACCTTTCATCTTTGAACTTGTTTAGTAGTATATATCAGTCGGTTTCCGTCGGGCTAAAGCCCACCGTCAACACGACTAATGAACAAAAATAATATGAACTCATTTAATGATTACCATCAATTGATGTTTCATTTACTGGACAATTCATTTAATTCATTCTCAAGTTGATGAACTTTATTTTTGAGGCTGTTGATGTCTTCGATAAGAGACTCACGAACGGCAAGACCATCAGAGCCCAACATTCCTGATTTGATATTGTTGAGACATTGTTTGTAATCATAACACTTTTCTTTTAATCCTCGTTTGATTCGTTTTAATTCTGGTATTTCTTTCTTGTATTCTGTTAGTTCACTCATTTAATAACAATTAAATGTCTGCTATTAATCAATTAAGAACCGTTCATGATGATAAACATAAAAACCATTTTGATAGATTACAATTAACGATGCAAAAGAAGAGAACAAAAATAAACTCAGCACCAACAGTGAAATGTTATAATGAAAAAGGTAATGTATTTCATGAACCTCCACCAAAAACGACTAAATCATTAAATCATCATGATTCACTTAATCATTCGGTGGTTGTCAGGAGCAACAACATTTAAAATGTATTCATTAATGACTTTTGATTGTTGGTCAACAACATTTGAAAGCTTATTGATATGTTCTTCAAGTATTTTATTTTTGTTGTTCAATTGATTGATTTGTTCAGTGAATTCATTTAATGATTCCTTCATTAGTGATATATCAGCTTTGATGTTGTCGTTTTCGAGTGTTTTAGTGATTGTGTTCCCAACTTTCTTCAAATAAATGTCGCCACCACATCGTTTACCATCTTTACAATTGCGTTTAGTGATTTTATACTCATTGCCGTCATTAGTGATGATTTTATAAATCTTGTTCAAATAGTTAGTCGTTTGTGATTTCATTTGCTCGATATTCTTTTGATAGAACAAATTGAACTCTTCAATTGATTTAAACACTTTTGATTCATTTACATTATCATTTATAACTTTAAGTTCATTAATGTTTTCATTCATTTATAATTATATTAAATCATTATAATTCATTGTTTTTCATTTAACTTCATTCAATATTGATTTTCCAAATCTCCCAACTCTGTCGACAGCATTTAAACCTGTATCAATTGCGTCAACTACTTGACCAACACCAGGAATGAATTGTGTGATTGGTTTGACTCTGTCAACGATTTGCTTTCCAACATCAACAACTTTTGGAATTGCTTTAACTGCTTTCTGAGCGAATGATTTAACTTTACCGCCAATTGATTTAAATGCGTTCTTGATTTTGTTGAATATACCGACACCCATAATTTAATTAATGATAAAAGTGATTTATTTCCTTTTTATTCAATCATAAATGTTATATCGAAACGAGAGAGCCCATAATCTTCGCACTGAAACAGGAAACGTTCTTCATGCTTTTGAAGAGATGCGCAACATGATTAATGTCAATGACGGTACACGTTCATTTTCATTTAGAACTGTTGACTGTCATGACCAACCAGCTCCATTTCATCAAGGACAATATTCACAAATAAGTTTAACACATCCTGACCACTTCATCAGTGATATTGATAAAGGTTTCTTAACATTTCACGTTAAATTAGATTTATCATTGAATACAGATATGAGTAAATTAAATGAAATCAATGACCCCAACAACTTGTACAAACTGTTTGTCGGTTTCAAATCATCAAACCAGTTGTTTGACAGGTTAGAGATTCTTCATAATAATGTCAATGTCGGATACCAACAGAATGAATGCATTCGTGAAGGCTTCTTGTATTCTTCAGTTAAACCAGAAGCCGAGAAGAAACGTCGTAGATTCGTTCATTCATTGTGGGAAAACATTAGCAACTATTCACAGACACATGCAGGAGTTTATGTTAACTTGAATTCATTTAAGAACACTGGAAGAAGTGAAGTCGAATTTGATTTGAATGTTCCTTTTGATGATTTGCTCGCATTACAAGCATTTGATTTATTCCCTAACGGAATCATTGGTGATTTATCAATTCGTTTTCAAGTTAGTCCCGCTGGTCTTGTTTGGGCAGTATTAGACCCTTACACAGTTGCTGAAGCAAAAGTATTTCTTGAAGATAATGATTCAATATCGATGGAAGAATTAAACAGACTAAAGGAAATCAAAGCCCGTGGACACCTCAAACATCAATTCACACAAATTGGTAATCAAGCTGTCATCCCAGGACCTGGAGACAATCCAGACCCACCAACACCTGAACCAACACCAACGAAATATCAATTGAAGTATGAATTGATAGACCATTACATACCAGCTTCAACAAATATTCCTGTTAATGAAAAACTTGAAACATTTACATTTATGTTCAGCTATACTGATGAAGAGTTTGAAGAGCTCAGAATTGAAAAGACAGATGATAACAAAGTAATTTGCAATAAACATTATCTTAAAGAACATCCGAGCGGAATACCTTCATCAAAGCATCCAGCAGGCAATG
>JAPFFF010000117.1:0-47640 GCA_039105265.1 Tritrichomonas musculus | reverse complement strand
AAATTGCAGTTGTAGTTTAATCTGATGATTCAAATTGCAGTTGTAGTTTAATCTGATGGTTCAATTGCAGTTGTAGTTTAATCTGATGATTCAACTGCAGTTGTAGTTTAATCTGATGATTCAACTGCAGTTGTAGTTTAATCTGATGGTTCAAATTGCAGTTGTAGTTTAATCTGATGGTTCAACTGCAGTTGCAGCTGAATCTGATGGTTCAATTGCAGTTGTAGTTTAATCTGATAGTTCAATTGCAGTTGTAGTTTAATCTGATGGTTCAATTGCAGTTGTAGTTTAATCTGATAGTTCAATTGCAGTTGTAGTTTAATCTGATGGTTCAATTGCAGTTGTAGTTTAATCTGATGGTTCAATTGCAGTTGTAGTTTAATCTGATGGTTCAAATTGCAGTTGTAGTTTAATCTGATGATTCAAATTGCAGTTGTAGTTTAATCTGATGGTTCAATTGCAGTTGTAGTTTAATCTGATGATTCAACTGCAGTTGTAGTTTAATCTGATGATTCAACTGCAGTTGTAGTTTAATCTGATGGTTCAAATTGCAGTTGTAGTTTAATCTGATGATTCAAATTGCAGTTGTAGTTTAATCTGATGGTTCAAATTGCAGTTGCAGCTGAATCTGATGGTTCAATTGCAGTTGTAGTTTAATCTGATAGTTCAATTGCAGTTGTAGTTTAATCTGATGATTCAACTGCAGTTGTAGTTTAATCTGATGATTCAAATTGCAGTTGTAGTTTAATCTAATGGTTCAAATTGCAGTTGCAGCTGAATCTAATGGTTCAATTGCAGTTGTAGTTTAATCTGATGGTTCAATTGCAGTTGCAGCTGAATCTGATGGTTCAATTGCAGTTGTAGTTTAATCTGATGGTTCAATTGCAGTTGTAGTTTAATCTGATGGTTCAAATTGCAGTTGTAGCTGAATCTAATGGTTCAACTGCAGTTGTAGTTTAATCTGATGATTCAACTGCAGTTGTAGTTTAATCTGATGGTTCAATTGCAATTGTAGTTTAATCTAATGGTTCAAATTGCAGTTGTAGCTGAATCTGATGGTTCAAATTGCAGTTGTAGTTTAATCTGATGGTTCAATTGCAGTTGTAGTTTAATCTGATGGTTCAACTGCAGTTGTAGTTTAATCTGATGGTTCAATTGCAGTTGTAGCTGAATCTGATGGTTCAATTGCAGTTGTAGTTTAATCTGATGGTTCAATTGAAGTTGCAGCTGAATCTAATGGTTCAATTGCAGTTGTAGTTTAATCTGATGGTTCAAATTGCAGTTGTAGCTGAATCTGATGGTTCAAATTGCAGTTGTAGCTGAATCTGATGGTTCAAATTGCAGTTGTAGCTGAATCTGATGGTTCAACTGCAGTTGTAGTTTAATCTGATGGTTCAATTGCAGTTGTAGTTTAATCTGATGGTTCAAATTGCAGTTGTAGCTGAATCTGATAATTCAATTGCAGTTGTAGTTTAATCTGATGGTTCAATTGCAGTTGTAGCTGAATCTGATGGTTCAATTGCAGTTGTAGTTTAATCTGATGGTTCAAATTGCAGTTGTAGCTGAATCTGATGGTTCAATTGCAGTTGTAGTTTAATCTGATAGTTCAATTGCAGTTGTAGTTTAATCTGATGGTTCAATTGCAGTTGTAGTTTAATCTAATGGTTCAATTTCAGTTGTAGCTTAATCTAATGGTTCAAATTGCAGTTGCAGCTGAATCTAATGGTTCAATTGAAGTTGTAGTTTAATCTGATGGTTCAATTGCAGTTGCAGCTGAATCTGATGGTTCAAATTGCAGTTGTAGCTGAATCTAATGGTTCAACTGCAGTTGTAGTTTAATCTGATGATTCAACTGCAGTTGTAGTTTAATCTGATGGTTCAATTGCAGTTGTAGTTTAATCTAATGGTTCAATTTCAGTTGTAGCTTAATCTAATGGTTCAAATTGCAGTTGCAGCTGAATCTAATGGTTCAATTGAAGTTGTAGTTTAATCTGATGGTTCAATTGCAGTTGCAGCTGAATCTGATGGTTCAAATTGCAGTTGTAGCTGAATCTAATGGTTCAACTGCAGTTGTAGTTTAATCTGATGATTCAACTGCAGTTGTAGTTTAATCTGATGGTTCAATTGCAATTGTAGTTTAATCTAATGGTTCAAATTGCAGTTGTAGCTGAATCTGATGGTTCAAATTGCAGTTGTAGTTTAATCTGATGGTTCAATTGCAGTTGTAGTTTAATCTGATGGTTCAACTGCAGTTGTAGTTTAATCTGATGGTTCAAATTGCAGTTGTAGTTTAATCTGATGATTCAAATTGCAGTTGTAGTTTAATCTGATGGTTCAAATTGCAGTTGCAGCTGAATCTGATGGTTCAATTGCAGTTGTAGTTTAATCTGATAGTTCAATTGCAGTTGTAGTTTAATCTGATGGTTCAATTGCAGTTGTAGTTTAATCTGATAGTTCAATTGCAGTTGTAGTTTAATCTGATGGTTCAATTGCAGTTGTAGTTTAATCTGATGGTTCAATTGCAGTTGTAGTTTAATCTGATGGTTCAAATTGCAGTTGTAGTTTAATCTGATGATTCAAATTGCAGTTGTAGTTTAATCTGATGGTTCAATTGCAGTTGTAGTTTAATCTGATGATTCAACTGCAGTTGTAGTTTAATCTGATGATTCAACTGCAGTTGTAGTTTAATCTGATGGTTCAATTGCAGTTGTAGTTTAATCTGATAGTTCAATTGCAGTTGTAGTTTAATCTGATGGTTCAATTGCAGTTGTAGTTTAATCTAATGGTTCAATTTCAGTTGTAGCTTAATCTAATGGTTCAAATTGCAGTTGCAGCTGAATCTAATGGTTCAATTGAAGTTGTAGTTTAATCTGATGGTTCAATTGCAGTTGCAGCTGAATCTGATGGTTCAAATTGCAGTTGTAGCTGAATCTAATGGTTCAACTGCAGTTGTAGTTTAATCTGATGATTCAACTGCAGTTGTAGTTTAATCTGATGATTCAAATTGCAGTTGTAGTTTAATCTGATGATTCAAATTGCAGTTGTAGTTTAATCTGATGGTTCAATTTGCAGTTGTAGTTTAATCTGATGGTTCAAATTGCAGTTGTAGTTTAATCTGATGGTTCAATTGCAGTTGCAGCTGAATCTGATGGTTCAAATTGCAGTTTTAGCTGAATCTAATGGTTCAACTGCAGTTGTAGTTTAATCTGATGATTCAACTGCAGTTGTAGTTTAATCTGATGGTTCAAATTGCAGTTGTAGTTTAATCTGATGATTCAAATTGCAGTTGTAGTTTAATCTGATGGTTCAAATTGCAGTTGCAGCTGAATCTGATGGTTCAATTGCAGTTGTAGTTTAATCTGATAGTTCAATTGCAGTTGTAGTTTAATCTGATGGTTCAATTGCAGTTGTAGTTTAATCTAATGGTTCAATTTCAGTTGTAGCTTAATCTAATGGTTCAAATTGCAGTTGCAGCTGAATCTAATGGTTCAATTGAAGTTGTAGTTTAATCTGATGGTTCAATTGCAGTTGCAGCTGAATCTGATGGTTCAAATTGCAGTTTTAGCTGAATCTAATGGTTCAACTGCAGTTGTAGTTTAATCTGATGATTCAACTGCAGTTGTAGTTTAATCTGATGGTTCAAATTGCAGTTGTAGTTTAATCTAATGGTTCAAATTGCAGTTGTAGCTGAATCTGATGGTTCAAATTGCAGTTGTAGTTTAATCTAATGGTTCAAATTGCAGTTGTAGCTGAATCTGATGGTTCAAATTGCAGTTGTAGTTTAATCTGATGGTTCAATTGCAGTTGTAGTTTAATCTAATGGTTCAAATTGCAGTTGCAGCTGAATCTAATGGTTCAATTCCAGTTGTAGTTTAATCTGATGGTTCAAATTGCAGTTGCAGCTGAATCTAATGGTTCAATTGCAGTTGTAGTTTAATCTGATGGTTCAATTGCAGTTGCAGCTGAATCTGATGGTTCAATTGCAGTTGTAGTTTAATCTGATGGTTCAATTGCAGTTGTAGCTGAATCTGATGGTTCAATTGAAGTTGCAGCTGAATCTAATGGTTCAATTGCAGTTGTAGTTTAATCTGATGGTTCAAATTGCAGTTGTAGCTGAATCTGATGGTTCAAATTGCAGTTGTAGTTTAATCTGATAATTCAATTGCAGTTGTAGTTTAATCTGATGGTTCAATTGCAGTTGTAGTTTAATCTGATGGTTCAATTGCAGTTGTAGCTGAATCTGATGGTTCAATTGCAGTTGTAGTTTAATCTGATGGTTCAATTGAAGTTGCAGCTGAATCTAATGGTTCAATTGCAGTTGTAGTTTAATCTGATGGTTCAAATTGCAGTTGTAGTTTAATCTGATGGTTCAAATTGCAGTTGTAGCTGAATCTGATGGTTCAAATTGCAGTTGTAGCTGAATCTGATGGTTCAATTGCAGTTGTAGTTTAATCTGATGGTTCAAATTGCAGTTGTAGTTTAATCTGATGGTTCAAATTGCAGTTGTAGCTGAATCTGATGGTTCAACTGCAGTTGTAGTTTAATCTAATGGTTCAATTGCAGTTGCAGCTGAATCTGATGGTTCAATTGCAGTTGTAGTTTAATCTGATGGTTCAATTGCAGTTGTAGTTTAATCTGATGGTTCAAATTGCAGTTGTAGCTGAATCTGATGGTTCAAATTGCAGTTGTAGTTTAATCTAATGGTTCAAATTGCAGTTGTAGCTGAATCTGATGGTTCAAATTGCAGTTGTAGTTTAATCTGATGGTTCAATTGCAGTTGTAGTTTAATCTAATGGTTCAAATTGCAGTTGTAGCTGAATCTAATGGTTCAATTGCAGTTGTAGTTTAATCTGATGGTTCAAATTGCAGTTGCAGCTGAATCTAATGGTTCAATTGCAGTTGTAGTTTAATCTGATGGTTCAATTGCAGTTGCAGTTTAATCTGATGGTTCAATTGCAGTTGTAGCTGAATCTGATGGTTCAATTGAAGTTGCAGCTGAATCTAATGGTTCAATTGCAGTTGTAGTTTAATCTGATGGTTCAAATTGCAGTTGTAGCTGAATCTGATGGTTCAAATTGCAGTTGTAGTTTAATCTGATAATTCAATTGCAGTTGTAGTTTAATCTGATGATTCAACTGCAGTTGTAGTTTAATCTGATGGTTCAAATTGCAGTTGTAGTTTAATCTGATGATTCAAATTGCAGTTGTAGTTTAATCTGATGGTTCAAATTGCAGTTGCAGCTGAATCTGATGGTTCAATTGCAGTTGTAGTTTAATCTGATAGTTCAATTGCAGTTGTAGTTTAATCTGATGGTTCAATTGCAGTTGTAGTTTAATCTAATGGTTCAATTTCAGTTGTAGCTTAATCTAATGGTTCAAATTGCAGTTGCAGCTGAATCTAATGGTTCAATTGAAGTTGTAGTTTAATCTGATGGTTCAATTGCAGTTGCAGCTGAATCTGATGGTTCAAATTGCAGTTGTAGCTGAATCTAATGGTTCAACTGCAGTTGTAGTTTAATCTGATGATTCAACTGCAGTTGTAGTTTAATCTGATGGTTCAATTGCAGTTGTAGTTTAATCTAATGGTTCAAATTGCAGTTGTAGCTGAATCTGATGGTTCAAATTGCAGTTGTAGTTTAATCTGATGGTTCAATTGCAGTTGTAGTTTAATCTGATGATTCAACTGCAGTTGTAGTTTAATCTGATGGTTCAATTGCAGTTGTAGTTTAATCTGATGGTTCAATTGCAGTTGTAGTTTAATCTAATGGTTCAAATTGCAGTTGTAGCTGAATCTGATGGTTCAAATTGCAGTTGTAGTTTAATCTGATGGTTCAATTGCAGTTGTAGTTTAATCTGATGGTTCAAATTGCAGTTGTAGCTGAATCTGATGGTTCAAATTGCAGTTGTAGCTGAATCTGATGGTTCAATTGCAGTTGTAGTTTAATCTGATGGTTCAAATTGCAGTTGTAGCTGAATCTGATGGTTCAAATTGCAGTTGTAGCTGAATCTGATGGTTCAACTGCAGTTGTAGTTTAATCTAATGGTTCAATTGCAGTTGCAGCTGAATCTGATGGTTCAATTGCAGTTGTAGTTTAATCTGATGGTTCAATTGCAGTTGTAGTTTAATCTGATGGTTCAAATTGCAGTTGTAGCTGAATCTGATGGTTCAAATTGCAGTTGTAGTTTAATCTAATGGTTCAAATTGCAGTTGTAGCTGAATCTGATGGTTCAAATTGCAGTTGTAGTTTAATCTGATGGTTCAATTGCAGTTGTAGTTTAATCTGATAATTCAATTGCAGTTGTAGTTTAATCTGATGGTTCAAATTGCAGTTGTAGCTGAATCTGATGGTTCAAATTGCAGTTGTAGTTTAATCTGATAATTCAATTGCAGTTGTAGTTTAATCTGATGATTCAACTGCAGTTGTAGTTTAATCTGATGGTTCAAATTGCAGTTGTAGTTTAATCTGATGATTCAAATTGCAGTTGTAGTTTAATCTGATGGTTCAAATTGCAGTTGCAGCTGAATCTGATGGTTCAATTGCAGTTGTAGTTTAATCTGATAGTTCAATTGCAGTTGTAGTTTAATCTGATGGTTCAATTGCAGTTGTAGTTTAATCTAATGGTTCAATTTCAGTTGTAGCTTAATCTAATGGTTCAAATTGCAGTTGCAGCTGAATCTAATGGTTCAATTGAAGTTGTAGTTTAATCTGATGGTTCAATTGCAGTTGCAGCTGAATCTGATGGTTCAAATTGCAGTTTTAGCTGAATCTAATGGTTCAACTGCAGTTGTAGTTTAATCTGATGATTCAACTGCAGTTGTAGTTTAATCTGATGGTTCAATTGCAGTTGTAGTTTAATCTAATGGTTCAAATTGCAGTTGTAGCTGAATCTGATGGTTCAAATTGCAGTTGTAGTTTAATCTAATGGTTCAAATTGCAGTTGTAGCTGAATCTGATGGTTCAAATTGCAGTTGTAGTTTAATCTGATGGTTCAATTGCAGTTGTAGTTTAATCTAATGGTTCAAATTGCAGTTGCAGCTGAATCTAATGGTTCAATTCCAGTTGTAGTTTAATCTGATGGTTCAAATTGCAGTTGCAGCTGAATCTAATGGTTCAATTGCAGTTGTAGTTTAATCTGATGGTTCAATTGCAGTTGCAGCTGAATCTGATGGTTCAATTGCAGTTGTAGTTTAATCTGATGGTTCAATTGCAGTTGTAGCTGAATCTGATGGTTCAATTGAAGTTGCAGCTGAATCTAATGGTTCAATTGCAGTTGTAGTTTAATCTGATGGTTCAAATTGCAGTTGTAGCTGAATCTGATGGTTCAAATTGCAGTTGTAGTTTAATCTGATAATTCAATTGCAGTTGTAGTTTAATCTGATGGTTCAATTGCAGTTGTAGTTTAATCTGATGGTTCAATTGCAGTTGTAGCTGAATCTGATGGTTCAATTGCAGTTGTAGTTTAATCTGATGGTTCAATTGAAGTTGCAGCTGAATCTAATGGTTCAATTGCAGTTGTAGTTTAATCTGATGGTTCAAATTGCAGTTGTAGCTGAATCTGATGGTTCAAATTGCAGTTGTAGCTGAATCTGATGGTTCAAATTGCAGTTGTAGCTGAATCTGATGGTTCAATTGCAGTTGTAGTTTAATCTGATGGTTCAAATTGCAGTTGTAGCTGAATCTGATGGTTCAAATTGCAGTTGTAGCTGAATCTGATGGTTCAACTGCAGTTGTAGTTTAATCTAATGGTTCAATTGCAGTTGCAGCTGAATCTGATGGTTCAATTGCAGTTGTAGTTTAATCTGATGGTTCAATTGCAGTTGTAGTTTAATCTGATGGTTCAAATTGCAGTTGTAGCTGAATCTGATGGTTCAAATTGCAGTTGTAGCTGAATCTAATGGTTCAACTGCAGTTGTAGCTGAATCTGATGGTTCAACTGCAGTTGTAGTTTAATCTAATGGTTCAAATTGCAGTTGCAGCTGAATCTGATGGTTCAATTGCAGTTGTAGTTTAATCTGATGGTTCAATTGCAGTTGTAGCTGAATCTGATGGTTCAATTGCAGTTGTAGTTTAATCTGATGGTTCAAATTGCAGTTGTAGTTTAATCTGATGGTTCAAATTGCAGTTGTAGCTGAATCTGATGGTTCAACTGCAGTTGTAGTTTAATCTGATGGTTCAATTGCAGTTGTAGTTTAATCTAATGGTTCAAATTGCAGTTACAGCTGAATCTAATGGTTCAATTCCAGTTGTAGTTTAATCTGATGGTTCAAATTGCAGTTGCAGCTGAATCTAATGGTTCAAATTGCAGTTGTAGTTTAATCTGATAATTCAATTGCAGTTGTAGTTTAATCTGATGGTTCAATTGCAGTTGTAGCTGAATCTGATGGTTCAAATTGCAGTTGTAGTTTAATCTGATAATTCAATTGCAGTTGTAGTTTAATCTGATGGTTCAATTGCAGTTGTAGTTTAATCTGATGGTTCAATTGCAGTTGTAGCTGAATCTGATGGTTCAAATTGCAGTTGTAGTTTAATCTGATGGTTCAATTGCAGTTGTAGCTGAATCTGATGGTTCAATTGCAGTTGTAGTTTAATCTGATGGTTCAATTGAAGTTGCAGCTGAATCTAATGGTTCAATTGCAGTTGTAGTTTAATCTGATGGTTCAAATTGCAGTTGTAGCTGAATCTGATGGTTCAAATTGCAGTTGTAGCTGAATCTGATGGTTCAAATTGCAGTTGTAGCTGAATCTGATGGTTCAACTGCAGTTGTAGTTTAATCTGATGATTCAACTGCAGTTGTAGTTTAATCTGATGGTTCAATTGCAGTTGCAGCTGAATCTGATGGTTCAATTGCAGTTGTAGTTTAATCTGATGGTTCAATTGCAGTTGTAGCTGAATCTGATGGTTCAATTGCAGTTGTAGTTTAATCTGATGGTTCAAATTGCAGTTGTAGTTTAATCTGATGGTTCAAATTGCAGTTGTAGCTGAATCTGATGGTTCAACTGCAGTTGTAGTTTAATCTAATGGTTCAATTGCAGTTGCAGCTGAATCTGATGGTTCAATTGCAGTTGTAGTTTAATCTGATGGTTCAATTGCAGTTGTAGCTGAATCTGATGGTTCAAATTGCAGTTGTAGC
This sequence comes from Tritrichomonas musculus, assembly GCA_039105265.1. Lineage (NCBI taxonomy): Eukaryota > Parabasalia > Tritrichomonadida > Tritrichomonadidae > Tritrichomonas > Tritrichomonas musculus. The sequence continues at coordinate 38,509 of JAPFFF010000117.1, read as the reverse complement.
TGAATCTGATGGTTCAAATTGCAGTTGTAGCTGAATCTAATGGTTCAACTGCAGTTGTAGCTGAATCTGATGGTTCAACTGCAGTTGTAGTTTAATCTAATGGTTCAAATTGCAGTTGCAGCTGAATCTGATGGTTCAATTGCAGTTGTAGTTTAATCTGATGGTTCAATTGCAGTTGTAGCTGAATCTGATGGTTCAATTGCAGTTGTAGTTTAATCTGATGGTTCAAATTGCAGTTGTAGTTTAATCTGATGGTTCAAATTGCAGTTGTAGCTGAATCTGATGGTTCAACTGCAGTTGTAGTTTAATCTGATGGTTCAATTGCAGTTGTAGTTTAATCTAATGGTTCAAATTGCAGTTACAGCTGAATCTAATGGTTCAATTCCAGTTGTAGTTTAATCTGATGGTTCAAATTGCAGTTGCAGCTGAATCTAATGGTTCAAATTGCAGTTGTAGTTTAATCTGATAATTCAATTGCAGTTGTAGTTTAATCTGATGGTTCAATTGCAGTTGTAGCTGAATCTGATGGTTCAAATTGCAGTTGTAGTTTAATCTGATAATTCAATTGCAGTTGTAGTTTAATCTGATGGTTCAATTGCAGTTGTAGTTTAATCTGATGGTTCAATTGCAGTTGTAGCTGAATCTGATGGTTCAAATTGCAGTTGTAGTTTAATCTGATGGTTCAATTGCAGTTGTAGCTGAATCTGATGGTTCAATTGCAGTTGTAGTTTAATCTGATGGTTCAATTGAAGTTGCAGCTGAATCTAATGGTTCAATTGCAGTTGTAGTTTAATCTGATGGTTCAAATTGCAGTTGTAGCTGAATCTGATGGTTCAAATTGCAGTTGTAGCTGAATCTGATGGTTCAAATTGCAGTTGTAGCTGAATCTGATGGTTCAACTGCAGTTGTAGTTTAATCTGATGGTTCAATTGCAGTTGTAGTTTAATCTGATGGTTCAAATTGCAGTTGTAGCTGAATCTGATAATTCAATTGCAGTTGTAGTTTAATCTGATGGTTCAATTGCAGTTGTAGCTGAATCTGATGGTTCAATTGCAGTTGTAGTTTAATCTGATGGTTCAAATTGCAGTTGTAGCTGAATCTGATGGTTCAATTGCAGTTGTAGTTTAATCTGATGGTTCAATTGCAGTTGTAGTTTAATCTGATGATTCAAATTGCAGTTGTAGTTTAATCTGATGGTTCAAATTGCAGTTGCAGCTGAATCTGATGGTTCAATTGCAGTTGTAGTTTAATCTGATAGTTCAATTGCAGTTGTAGTTTAATCTGATGGTTCAATTGCAGTTGTAGTTTAATCTAATGGTTCAATTTCAGTTGTAGCTTAATCTAATGGTTCAAATTGCAGTTGCAGCTGAATCTAATGGTTCAATTGAAGTTGTAGTTTAATCTGATGGTTCAATTGCAGTTGCAGCTGAATCTGATGGTTCAAATTGCAGTTGTAGCTGAATCTAATGGTTCAACTGCAGTTGTAGTTTAATCTGATGATTCAACTGCAGTTGTAGTTTAATCTGATGGTTCAATTGCAGTTGTAGTTTAATCTAATGGTTCAATTTCAGTTGTAGCTTAATCTAATGGTTCAAATTGCAGTTGCAGCTGAATCTAATGGTTCAATTGAAGTTGTAGTTTAATCTGATGGTTCAATTGCAGTTGCAGCTGAATCTGATGGTTCAAATTGCAGTTGTAGCTGAATCTAATGGTTCAACTGCAGTTGTAGTTTAATCTGATGATTCAACTGCAGTTGTAGTTTAATCTGATGGTTCAATTGCAATTGTAGTTTAATCTAATGGTTCAAATTGCAGTTGTAGCTGAATCTGATGGTTCAAATTGCAGTTGTAGTTTAATCTGATGGTTCAATTGCAGTTGTAGTTTAATCTGATGGTTCAACTGCAGTTGTAGTTTAATCTGATGGTTCAAATTGCAGTTGTAGTTTAATCTGATGATTCAAATTGCAGTTGTAGTTTAATCTGATGGTTCAAATTGCAGTTGCAGCTGAATCTGATGGTTCAATTGCAGTTGTAGCTGAATCTAATGGTTCAACTGCAGTTGTAGTTTAATCTGATGGTTCAACTGCAGTTGTAGTTTAATCTGATGGTTCAATTGCAGTTGTAGTTTAATCTAATGGTTCAATTTCAGTTGTAGCTTAATCTAATGGTTCAAATTGCAGTTGCAGCTGAATCTAATGGTTCAATTGAAGTTGTAGTTTAATCTGATGGTTCAATTGCAGTTGCAGCTGAATCTGATGGTTCAAATTGCAGTTGTAGCTGAATCTAATGGTTCAACTGCAGTTGTAGTTTAATCTGATGATTCAACTGCAGTTGTAGTTTAATCTGATGGTTCAATTGCAGTTGTAGTTTAATCTAATGGTTCAATTTCAGTTGTAGCTTAATCTAATGGTTCAAATTGCAGTTGCAGCTGAATCTAATGGTTCAATTGAAGTTGTAGTTTAATCTGATGGTTCAATTGCAGTTGCAGCTGAATCTGATGGTTCAAATTGCAGTTGTAGCTGAATCTAATGGTTCAACTGCAGTTGTAGTTTAATCTGATGATTCAACTGCAGTTGTAGTTTAATCTGATGGTTCAATTGCAATTGTAGTTTAATCTAATGGTTCAAATTGCAGTTGTAGCTGAATCTGATGGTTCAAATTGCAGTTGTAGTTTAATCTGATGGTTCAATTGCAGTTGTAGTTTAATCTGATGGTTCAACTGCAGTTGTAGTTTAATCTGATGGTTCAAATTGCAGTTGTAGTTTAATCTGATGATTCAAATTGCAGTTGTAGTTTAATCTGATGGTTCAAATTGCAGTTGCAGCTGAATCTGATGGTTCAATTGCAGTTGTAGCTGAATCTAATGGTTCAACTGCAGTTGTAGTTTAATCTGATGATTCAACTGCAGTTGTAGTTTAATCTGATGGTTCAATTGCAGTTGTAGTTTAATCTAATGGTTCAATTTCAGTTGTAGCTTAATCTAATGGTTCAAATTGCAGTTGCAGCTGAATCTAATGGTTCAATTGAAGTTGTAGTTTAATCTGATGGTTCAATTGCAGTTGCAGCTGAATCTGATGGTTCAAATTGCAGTTGTAGCTGAATCTAATGGTTCAACTGCAGTTGTAGTTTAATCTGATGATTCAACTGCAGTTGTAGTTTAATCTGATGGTTCAATTGCAATTGTAGTTTAATCTAATGGTTCAAATTGCAGTTGTAGCTGAATCTGATGGTTCAAATTGCAGTTGTAGTTTAATCTGATGGTTCAATTGCAGTTGTAGTTTAATCTGATGGTTCAACTGCAGTTGTAGTTTAATCTGATGGTTCAAATTGCAGTTGTAGTTTAATCTGATGATTCAAATTGCAGTTGTAGTTTAATCTGATGGTTCAAATTGCAGTTGCAGCTGAATCTGATGGTTCAATTGCAGTTGTAGTTTAATCTGATAGTTCAATTGCAGTTGTAGTTTAATCTGATGGTTCAATTGCAGTTGTAGTTTAATCTGATAGTTCAATTGCAGTTGTAGTTTAATCTGATGGTTCAATTGCAGTTGTAGTTTAATCTGATGGTTCAATTGCAGTTGTAGTTTAATCTGATGGTTCAAATTGCAGTTGTAGTTTAATCTGATGATTCAAATTGCAGTTGTAGTTTAATCTGATGGTTCAATTGCAGTTGTAGTTTAATCTGATGATTCAACTGCAGTTGTAGTTTAATCTGATGATTCAAATTGCAGTTGTAGTTTAATCTGATGGTTCAAATTGCAGTTGTAGTTTAATCTGATGATTCAAATTGCAGTTGTAGTTTAATCTGATGGTTCAAATTGCAGTTGCAGCTGAATCTGATGGTTCAATTGCAGTTGTAGTTTAATCTGATAGTTCAATTGCAGTTGTAGTTTAATCTGATGGTTCAATTGCAGTTGTAGTTTAATCTAATGGTTCAATTTCAGTTGTAGCTTAATCTAATGGTTCAAATTGCAGTTGCAGCTGAATCTAATGGTTCAATTGAAGTTGTAGTTTAATCTGATGGTTCAATTGCAGTTGCAGCTGAATCTGATGGTTCAAATTGCAGTTGTAGCTGAATCTAATGGTTCAACTGCAGTTGTAGTTTAATCTGATGATTCAACTGCAGTTGTAGCTGAATCTGATGGTTCAAATTGCAGTTGTAGTTTAATCTGATGGTTCAATTGCAGTTGCAGCTGAATCTGATGGTTCAAATTGCAGTTATAGCTGAATCTAATGGTTCAACTGCAGTTGTAGTTTAATCTGATGATTCAACTGCAGTTGTAGTTTAATCTGATGATTCAAATTGCAGTTGTAGTTTAATCTGATGATTCAAATTGCAGTTGTAGTTTAATCTGATGGTTCAATTTGCAGTTGTAGTTTAATCTGATGGTTCAAATTGCAGTTGTAGTTTAATCTGATGGTTCAATTGCAGTTGCAGCTGAATCTGATGGTTCAAATTGCAGTTTTAGCTGAATCTAATGGTTCAACTGCAGTTGTAGTTTAATCTGATGATTCAACTGCAGTTGTAGTTTAATCTGATGGTTCAAATTGCAGTTGTAGTTTAATCTGATGATTCAAATTGCAGTTGTAGTTTAATCTGATGGTTCAAATTGCAGTTGCAGCTGAATCTGATGGTTCAATTGCAGTTGTAGCTGAATCTAATGGTTCAACTGCAGTTGTAGTTTAATCTGATGATTCAACTGCAGTTGTAGTTTAATCTGATGGTTCAATTGCAGTTGTAGTTTAATCTAATGGTTCAATTTCAGTTGTAGCTTAATCTAATGGTTCAAATTGCAGTTGCAGCTGAATCTAATGGTTCAATTGAAGTTGTAGTTTAATCTGATGGTTCAATTGCAGTTGCAGCTGAATCTGATGGTTCAAATTGCAGTTGTAGCTGAATCTAATGGTTCAACTGCAGTTGTAGTTTAATCTGATGATTCAACTGCAGTTGTAGTTTAATCTGATGGTTCAATTGCAATTGTAGTTTAATCTAATGGTTCAAATTGCAGTTGTAGCTGAATCTGATGGTTCAAATTGCAGTTGTAGTTTAATCTGATGGTTCAATTGCAGTTGTAGTTTAATCTGATGGTTCAACTGCAGTTGTAGTTTAATCTGATGGTTCAAATTGCAGTTGTAGTTTAATCTGATGATTCAAATTGCAGTTGTAGTTTAATCTGATGGTTCAAATTGCAGTTGCAGCTGAATCTGATGGTTCAATTGCAGTTGTAGTTTAATCTGATAGTTCAATTGCAGTTGTAGTTTAATCTGATGGTTCAATTGCAGTTGTAGTTTAATCTGATAGTTCAATTGCAGTTGTAGTTTAATCTGATGGTTCAATTGCAGTTGTAGTTTAATCTGATGGTTCAATTGCAGTTGTAGTTTAATCTGATGGTTCAAATTGCAGTTGTAGTTTAATCTGATGATTCAAATTGCAGTTGTAGTTTAATCTGATGGTTCAATTGCAGTTGTAGTTTAATCTGATGATTCAACTGCAGTTGTAGTTTAATCTGATGATTCAACTGCAGTTGTAGTTTAATCTGATGGTTCAAATTGCAGTTGTAGTTTAATCTGATGATTCAAATTGCAGTTGTAGTTTAATCTGATGGTTCAAATTGCAGTTGCAGCTGAATCTGATGGTTCAAATTGCAGTTGTAGCTGAATCTGATGGTTCAAATTGCAGTTGCAGCTGAATCTGATGGTTCAATTGCAGTTGTAGTTTAATCTGATAGTTCAATTGCAGTTGTAGTTTAATCTGATGGTTCAATTGCAGTTGTAGTTTAATCTAATGGTTCAATTTCAGTTGTAGCTTAATCTAATGGTTCAAATTGCAGTTGCAGCTGAATCTAATGGTTCAATTGAAGTTGTAGTTTAATCTGATGGTTCAATTGCAGTTGCAGCTGAATCTGATGGTTCAAATTGCAGTTGTAGCTGAATCTAATGGTTCAACTGCAGTTGTAGTTTAATCTGATGATTCAACTGCAGTTGTAGCTGAATCTGATGGTTCAAATTGCAGTTGTAGTTTAATCTGATGGTTCAATTGCAGTTGCAGCTGAATCTGATGGTTCAAATTGCAGTTATAGCTGAATCTAATGGTTCAACTGCAGTTGTAGTTTAATCTGATGATTCAACTGCAGTTGTAGTTTAATCTGATGATTCAAATTGCAGTTGTAGTTTAATCTGATGATTCAAATTGCAGTTGTAGTTTAATCTGATGGTTCAATTTGCAGTTGTAGTTTAATCTGATGGTTCAAATTGCAGTTGTAGTTTAATCTGATGGTTCAATTGCAGTTGCAGCTGAATCTGATGGTTCAAATTGCAGTTTTAGCTGAATCTAATGGTTCAACTGCAGTTGTAGTTTAATCTGATGATTCAACTGCAGTTGTAGTTTAATCTGATGGTTCAAATTGCAGTTGTAGTTTAATCTGATGATTCAAATTGCAGTTGTAGTTTAATCTGATGGTTCAAATTGCAGTTGCAGCTGAATCTGATGGTTCAATTGCAGTTGTAGTTTAATCTGATAGTTCAATTGCAGTTGTAGTTTAATCTGATGGTTCAATTGCAGTTGCAGCTGAATCTGATGGTTCAATTGCAGTTGTAGTTTAATCTGATAGTTCAATTGCAGTTGTAGTTTAATCTGATGGTTCAATTGCAGTTGTAGTTTAATCTAATGGTTCAACTGCAGTTGTAGTTTAATCTAATGGTTCAATTGCAGTTGCAGCTGAATCTGATGGTTCAACTGCAGTTGTAGTTTAATCTGATGATTCAACTGCAGTTGTAGTTTAATCTGATGGTTCAATTGCAGTTGTAGTTTAATCTAATGGTTCAAATTGCAGTTGTAGCTGAATCTGATGGTTCAAATTGCAGTTGTAGCTGAATCTAATGGTTCAACTGCAGTTGTAGTTTAATCTGATGATTCAACTGCAGTTGTAGTTTAATCTGATGGTTCAAATTGCAGTTGTAGCTGAATCTGATGGTTCAATTGCAGTTGTAGTTTAATCTGATGGTTCAATTGAAGTTGCAGCTGAATCTAATGGTTCAATTGCAGTTGTAGTTTAATCTGATGGTTCAAATTGCAGTTGTAGCTGAATCTGATGGTTCAAATTGCAGTTGTAGCTGAATCTGATGGTTCAAATTGCAGTTGTAGCTGAATCTGATGGTTCAACTGCAGTTGTAGTTTAATCTGATGGTTCAATTGCAGTTGTAGTTTAATCTGATGGTTCAAATTGCAGTTGTAGCTGAATCTGATAATTCAATTGCAGTTGTAGTTTAATCTGATGGTTCAATTGCAGTTGTAGCTGAATCTGATGGTTCAATTGCAGTTGTAGTTTAATCTGATGGTTCAAATTGCAGTTGTAGCTGAATCTGATGGTTCAATTGCAGTTGTAGTTTAATCTGATGGTTCAATTGCAGTTGTAGTTTAATCTGATGATTCAAATTGCAGTTGTAGTTTAATCTGATGGTTCAAATTGCAGTTGCAGCTGAATCTGATGGTTCAATTGCAGTTGTAGTTTAATCTGATAGTTCAATTGCAGTTGTAGTTTAATCTGATGGTTCAATTGCAGTTGTAGTTTAATCTAATGGTTCAATTTCAGTTGTAGCTTAATCTAATGGTTCAAATTGCAGTTGCAGCTGAATCTAATGGTTCAATTGAAGTTGTAGTTTAATCTGATGGTTCAATTGCAGTTGCAGCTGAATCTGATGGTTCAAATTGCAGTTGTAGCTGAATCTAATGGTTCAACTGCAGTTGTAGTTTAATCTGATGATTCAACTGCAGTTGTAGTTTAATCTGATGGTTCAATTGCAGTTGTAGTTTAATCTAATGGTTCAATTTCAGTTGTAGCTTAATCTAATGGTTCAAATTGCAGTTGCAGCTGAATCTAATGGTTCAATTGAAGTTGTAGTTTAATCTGATGGTTCAATTGCAGTTGCAGCTGAATCTGATGGTTCAAATTGCAGTTGTAGCTGAATCTAATGGTTCAACTGCAGTTGTAGTTTAATCTGATGATTCAACTGCAGTTGTAGTTTAATCTGATGGTTCAATTGCAATTGTAGTTTAATCTAATGGTTCAAATTGCAGTTGTAGCTGAATCTGATGGTTCAAATTGCAGTTGTAGTTTAATCTGATGGTTCAATTGCAGTTGTAGTTTAATCTGATGGTTCAACTGCAGTTGTAGTTTAATCTGATGGTTCAAATTGCAGTTGTAGTTTAATCTGATGATTCAAATTGCAGTTGTAGTTTAATCTGATGGTTCAAATTGCAGTTGCAGCTGAATCTGATGGTTCAATTGCAGTTGTAGCTGAATCTAATGGTTCAACTGCAGTTGTAGTTTAATCTGATGATTCAACTGCAGTTGTAGTTTAATCTGATGGTTCAATTGCAGTTGTAGTTTAATCTAATGGTTCAATTTCAGTTGTAGCTTAATCTAATGGTTCAAATTGCAGTTGCAGCTGAATCTAATGGTTCAATTGAAGTTGTAGTTTAATCTGATGGTTCAATTGCAGTTGCAGCTGAATCTGATGGTTCAAATTGCAGTTGTAGCTGAATCTAATGGTTCAACTGCAGTTGTAGTTTAATCTGATGATTCAACTGCAGTTGTAGTTTAATCTGATGGTTCAATTGCAGTTGTAGTTTAATCTAATGGTTCAATTTCAGTTGTAGCTTAATCTAATGGTTCAAATTGCAGTTGCAGCTGAATCTAATGGTTCAATTGAAGTTGTAGTTTAATCTGATGGTTCAATTGCAGTTGCAGCTGAATCTGATGGTTCAAATTGCAGTTGTAGCTGAATCTAATGGTTCAACTGCAGTTGTAGTTTAATCTGATGATTCAACTGCAGTTGTAGTTTAATCTGATGGTTCAATTGCAATTGTAGTTTAATCTAATGGTTCAAATTGCAGTTGTAGCTGAATCTGATGGTTCAAATTGCAGTTGTAGTTTAATCTGATGGTTCAATTGCAGTTGTAGTTTAATCTGATGGTTCAACTGCAGTTGTAGTTTAATCTGATGGTTCAAATTGCAGTTGTAGTTTAATCTGATGATTCAAATTGCAGTTGTAGTTTAATCTGATGGTTCAAATTGCAGTTGCAGCTGAATCTGATGGTTCAATTGCAGTTGTAGCTGAATCTAATGGTTCAACTGCAGTTGTAGTTTAATCTGATGATTCAACTGCAGTTGTAGTTTAATCTGATGGTTCAATTGCAGTTGTAGTTTAATCTAATGGTTCAATTTCAGTTGTAGCTTAATCTAATGGTTCAAATTGCAGTTGCAGCTGAATCTAATGGTTCAATTGAAGTTGTAGTTTAATCTGATGGTTCAATTGCAGTTGCAGCTGAATCTGATGGTTCAAATTGCAGTTGTAGCTGAATCTAATGGTTCAACTGCAGTTGTAGTTTAATCTGATGATTCAACTGCAGTTGTAGTTTAATCTGATGGTTCAATTGCAATTGTAGTTTAATCTAATGGTTCAAATTGCAGTTGTAGCTGAATCTGATGGTTCAAATTGCAGTTGTAGTTTAATCTGATGGTTCAATTGCAGTTGTAGTTTAATCTGATGGTTCAACTGCAGTTGTAGTTTAATCTGATGGTTCAAATTGCAGTTGTAGTTTAATCTGATGATTCAAATTGCAGTTGTAGTTTAATCTGATGGTTCAAATTGCAGTTGCAGCTGAATCTGATGGTTCAATTGCAGTTGTAGTTTAATCTGATAGTTCAATTGCAGTTGTAGTTTAATCTGATGGTTCAATTGCAGTTGTAGTTTAATCTGATAGTTCAATTGCAGTTGTAGTTTAATCTGATGGTTCAATTGCAGTTGTAGTTTAATCTGATGGTTCAATTGCAGTTGTAGTTTAATCTGATGGTTCAAATTGCAGTTGTAGTTTAATCTGATGATTCAAATTGCAGTTGTAGTTTAATCTGATGGTTCAATTGCAGTTGTAGTTTAATCTGATGATTCAACTGCAGTTGTAGTTTAATCTGATGATTCAACTGCAGTTGTAGTTTAATCTGATGGTTCAAATTGCAGTTGTAGTTTAATCTGATGATTCAAATTGCAGTTGTAGTTTAATCTGATGGTTCAAATTGCAGTTGCAGCTGAATCTGATGGTTCAATTGCAGTTGTAGTTTAATCTGATAGTTCAATTGCAGTTGTAGTTTAATCTGATGGTTCAATTGCAGTTGTAGTTTAATCTAATGGTTCAATTTCAGTTGTAGCTTAATCTAATGGTTCAAATTGCAGTTGCAGCTGAATCTAATGGTTCAATTGAAGTTGTAGTTTAATCTGATGGTTCAATTGCAGTTGCAGCTGAATCTGATGGTTCAAATTGCAGTTGTAGCTGAATCTAATGGTTCAACTGCAGTTGTAGTTTAATCTGATGATTCAACTGCAGTTGTAGCTGAATCTGATGGTTCAAATTGCAGTTGTAGTTTAATCTGATGGTTCAATTGCAGTTGCAGCTGAATCTGATGGTTCAAATTGCAGTTATAGCTGAATCTAATGGTTCAACTGCAGTTGTAGTTTAATCTGATGATTCAACTGCAGTTGTAGTTTAATCTGATGATTCAAATTGCAGTTGTAGTTTAATCTGATGGTTCAATTTGCAGTTGTAGTTTAATCTGATGGTTCAAATTGCAGTTGTAGTTTAATCTGATGGTTCAATTGCAGTTGCAGCTGAATCTGATGGTTCAAATTGCAGTTTTAGCTGAATCTAATGGTTCAACTGCAGTTGTAGTTTAATCTGATGATTCAACTGCAGTTGTAGTTTAATCTGATGGTTCAAATTGCAGTTGTAGTTTAATCTGATGATTCAAATTGCAGTTGTAGTTTAATCTGATGGTTCAAATTGCAGTTGCAGCTGAATCTGATGGTTCAATTGCAGTTGTAGCTGAATCTAATGGTTCAACTGCAGTTGTAGTTTAATCTGATGATTCAACTGCAGTTGTAGTTTAATCTGATGGTTCAATTGCAGTTGTAGTTTAATCTAATGGTTCAATTTCAGTTGTAGCTTAATCTAATGGTTCAAATTGCAGTTGCAGCTGAATCTAATGGTTCAATTGAAGTTGTAGTTTAATCTGATGGTTCAATTGCAGTTGCAGCTGAATCTGATGGTTCAAATTGCAGTTGTAGCTGAATCTAATGGTTCAACTGCAGTTGTAGTTTAATCTGATGATTCAACTGCAGTTGTAGTTTAATCTGATGGTTCAATTGCAATTGTAGTTTAATCTAATGGTTCAAATTGCAGTTGTAGCTGAATCTGATGGTTCAAATTGCAGTTGTAGTTTAATCTGATGGTTCAATTGCAGTTGTAGTTTAATCTGATGGTTCAACTGCAGTTGTAGTTTAATCTGATGGTTCAAATTGCAGTTGTAGTTTAATCTGATGATTCAAATTGCAGTTGTAGTTTAATCTGATGGTTCAAATTGCAGTTGCAGCTGAATCTGATGGTTCAATTGCAGTTGTAGTTTAATCTGATAGTTCAATTGCAGTTGTAGTTTAATCTGATGGTTCAATTGCAGTTGTAGTTTAATCTGATAGTTCAATTGCAGTTGTAGTTTAATCTGATGGTTCAATTGCAGTTGTAGTTTAATCTGATGGTTCAATTGCAGTTGTAGTTTAATCTGATGGTTCAAATTGCAGTTGTAGTTTAATCTGATGATTCAAATTGCAGTTGTAGTTTAATCTGATGGTTCAATTGCAGTTGTAGTTTAATCTGATGATTCAACTGCAGTTGTAGTTTAATCTGATGATTCAACTGCAGTTGTAGTTTAATCTGATGGTTCAAATTGCAGTTGTAGTTTAATCTGATGATTCAAATTGCAGTTGTAGTTTAATCTGATGGTTCAAATTGCAGTTGCAGCTGAATCTGATGGTTCAAATTGCAGTTGTAGCTGAATCTGATGGTTCAAATTGCAGTTGCAGCTGAATCTGATGGTTCAATTGCAGTTGTAGTTTAATCTGATAGTTCAATTGCAGTTGTAGTTTAATCTGATGGTTCAATTGCAGTTGTAGTTTAATCTAATGGTTCAATTTCAGTTGTAGCTTAATCTAATGGTTCAAATTGCAGTTGCAGCTGAATCTAATGGTTCAATTGAAGTTGTAGTTTAATCTGATGGTTCAATTGCAGTTGCAGCTGAATCTGATGGTTCAAATTGCAGTTGTAGCTGAATCTAATGGTTCAACTGCAGTTGTAGTTTAATCTGATGATTCAACTGCAGTTGTAGCTGAATCTGATGGTTCAAATTGCAGTTGTAGTTTAATCTGATGGTTCAATTGCAGTTGCAGCTGAATCTGATGGTTCAAATTGCAGTTATAGCTGAATCTAATGGTTCAACTGCAGTTGTAGTTTAATCTGATGATTCAACTGCAGTTGTAGTTTAATCTGATGATTCAAATTGCAGTTGTAGTTTAATCTGATGATTCAAATTGCAGTTGTAGTTTAATCTGATGGTTCAATTTGCAGTTGTAGTTTAATCTGATGGTTCAAATTGCAGTTGTAGTTTAATCTGATGGTTCAATTGCAGTTGCAGCTGAATCTGATGGTTCAAATTGCAGTTTTAGCTGAATCTAATGGTTCAACTGCAGTTGTAGTTTAATCTGATGATTCAACTGCAGTTGTAGTTTAATCTGATGGTTCAAATTGCAGTTGTAGTTTAATCTGATGATTCAAATTGCAGTTGTAGTTTAATCTGATGGTTCAAATTGCAGTTGCAGCTGAATCTGATGGTTCAATTGCAGTTGTAGTTTAATCTGATAGTTCAATTGCAGTTGTAGTTTAATCTGATGGTTCAATTGCAGTTGCAGCTGAATCTGATGGTTCAATTGCAGTTGTAGTTTAATCTGATAGTTCAATTGCAGTTGTAGTTTAATCTGATGGTTCAATTGCAGTTGTAGTTTAATCTAATGGTTCAACTGCAGTTGTAGTTTAATCTAATGGTTCAATTGCAGTTGCAGCTGAATCTGATGGTTCAACTGCAGTTGTAGTTTAATCTGATGATTCAACTGCAGTTGTAGTTTAATCTGATGGTTCAATTGCAGTTGTAGTTTAATCTAATGGTTCAAATTGCAGTTGTAGCTGAATCTGATGGTTCAAATTGCAGTTGTAGCTGAATCTAATGGTTCAACTGCAGTTGTAGTTTAATCTGATGATTCAACTGCAGTTGTAGTTTAATCTAATGGTTCAAATTGCAGTTGCAGCTGAATCTGATGGTTCAATTGCAGTTGTAGTTTAATCTGATGGTTCAATTGCAGTTGTAGTTTAATCTGATGGTTCAATTGCAGTTGTAGTTTAATCTGATAGTTCAATTGCAGTTGTAGTTTAATCTGATGGTTCAATTGCAGTTGTAGTTTAATCTGATGGTTCAATTGCAGTTGTAGTTTAATCTGATGGTTCAAATTGCAGTTGTAGTTTAATCTGATGATTCAAATTGCAGTTGTAGTTTAATCTGATGGTTCAATTGCAGTTGTAGTTTAATCTGATGATTCAACTGCAGTTGTAGTTTAATCTGATGATTCAACTGCAGTTGTAGTTTAATCTGATGGTTCAAATTGCAGTTGTAGTTTAATCTGATGATTCAAATTGCAGTTGTAGTTTAATCTGATGGTTCAAATTGCAGTTGCAGCTGAATCTGATGGTTCAATTGCAGTTGTAGTTTAATCTGATAGTTCAATTGCAGTTGTAGTTTAATCTGATGGTTCAATTGCAGTTGTAGTTTAATCTAATGGTTCAATTTCAGTTGTAGCTTAATCTAATGGTTCAAATTGCAGTTGCAGCTGAATCTAATGGTTCAATTGAAGTTGTAGTTTAATCTGATGGTTCAATTGCAGTTGCAGCTGAATCTGATGGTTCAAATTGCAGTTGTAGCTGAATCTGATGGTTCAAATTGCAGTTGTAGCTGAATCTAATGGTTCAACTGCAGTTGTAGTTTAATCTGATGATTCAACTGCAGTTGTAGTTTAATCTAATGGTTCAAATTGCAGTTGCAGCTGAATCTGATGGTTCAATTGCAGTTGTAGTTTAATCTGATAGTTCAATTGCAGTTGTAGTTTAATCTGATGGTTCAATTGCAGTTGTAGTTTAATCTGATAGTTCAATTGCAGTTGTAGTTTAATCTGATGGTTCAATTGCAGTTGTAGTTTAATCTGATGGTTCAATTGCAGTTGTAGTTTAATCTGATGGTTCAAATTGCAGTTGTAGTTTAATCTGATGATTCAAATTGCAGTTGTAGTTTAATCTGATGGTTCAATTGCAGTTGTAGTTTAATCTGATGATTCAACTGCAGTTGTAGTTTAATCTGATGATTCAACTGCAGTTGTAGTTTAATCTGATGGTTCAAATTGCAGTTGTAGTTTAATCTGATGATTCAAATTGCAGTTGTAGTTTAATCTGATGGTTCAAATTGCAGTTGCAGCTGAATCTGATGGTTCAATTGCAGTTGTAGTTTAATCTGATAGTTCAATTGCAGTTGTAGTTTAATCTGATGGTTCAATTGCAGTTGTAGTTTAATCTAATGGTTCAATTTCAGTTGTAGCTTAATCTAATGGTTCAAATTGCAGTTGCAGCTGAATCTAATGGTTCAATTGAAGTTGTAGTTTAATCTGATGGTTCAATTGCAGTTGCAGCTGAATCTGATGGTTCAAATTGCAGTTGTAGCTGAATCTAATGGTTCAACTGCAGTTGTAGTTTAATCTGATGATTCAACTGCAGTTGTAGCTGAATCTGATGGTTCAAATTGCAGTTGTAGTTTAATCTGATGGTTCAATTGCAGTTGCAGCTGAATCTGATGGTTCAAATTGCAGTTATAGCTGAATCTAATGGTTCAACTGCAGTTGTAGTTTAATCTGATGATTCAACTGCAGTTGTAGTTTAATCTGATGATTCAAATTGCAGTTGTAGTTTAATCTGATGATTCAAATTGCAGTTGTAGTTTAATCTGATGGTTCAATTTGCAGTTGTAGTTTAATCTGATGGTTCAAATTGCAGTTGTAGTTTAATCTGATGGTTCAATTGCAGTTGCAGCTGAATCTGATGGTTCAAATTGCAGTTTTAGCTGAATCTAATGGTTCAACTGCAGTTGTAGTTTAATCTGATGATTCAACTGCAGTTGTAGTTTAATCTGATGGTTCAAATTGCAGTTGTAGTTTAATCTGATGATTCAAATTGCAGTTGTAGTTTAATCTGATGGTTCAAATTGCAGTTGCAGCTGAATCTGATGGTTCAATTGCAGTTGTAGTTTAATCTGATAGTTCAATTGCAGTTGTAGTTTAATCTGATGGTTCAATTGCAGTTGCAGCTGAATCTGATGGTTCAATTGCAGTTGTAGTTTAATCTGATAGTTCAATTGCAGTTGTAGTTTAATCTGATGGTTCAATTGCAGTTGTAGTTTAATCTAATGGTTCAACTGCAGTTGTAGTTTAATCTAATGGTTCAATTGCAGTTGCAGCTGAATCTGATGGTTCAATTGCAGTTGTAGTTTAATCTGATGATTCAACTGCAGTTGTAGTTTAATCTGATGGTTCAATTGCAGTTGTAGTTTAATCTAATGGTTCAAATTGCAGTTGTAGCTGAATCTGATGGTTCAAATTGCAGTTGTAGTTTAATCTAATGGTTCAAATTGCAGTTGTAGCTGAATCTGATGGTTCAAATTGCAGTTGTAGTTTAATCTGATGGTTCAATTGCAGTTGTAGTTTAATCTAATGGTTCAAATTGCAGTTGCAGCTGAATCTAATGGTTCAATTCCAGTTGTAGTTTAATCTGATGGTTCAAATTGCAGTTGCAGCTGAATCTAATGGTTCAATTGCAGTTGTAGTTTAATCTGATGGTTCAATTGCAGTTGCAGCTGAATCTGATGGTTCAATTGCAGTTGTAGTTTAATCTGATGGTTCAATTGCAGTTGTAGCTGAATCTGATGGTTCAATTGAAGTTGCAGCTGAATCTAATGGTTCAATTGCAGTTGTAGTTTAATCTGATGGTTCAAATTGCAGTTGTAGCTGAATCTGATGGTTCAATTGCAGTTGTAGTTTAATCTGATGATTCAACTGCAGTTGTAGTTTAATCTGATGGTTCAATTGCAGTTGTAGTTTAATCTGATGGTTCAATTGCAGTTGTAGCTGAATCTGATGGTTCAATTGCAGTTGTAGTTTAATCTGATGGTTCAATTGAAGTTGCAGCTGAATCTAATGGTTCAATTGCAGTTGTAGTTTAATCTGATGGTTCAAATTGCAGTTGTAGCTGAATCTGATGGTTCAAATTGCAGTTGTAGCTGAATCTGATGGTTCAAATTGCAGTTGTAGCTGAATCTGATGGTTCAATTGCAGTTGTAGTTTAATCTGATGGTTCAAATTGCAGTTGTAGCTGAATCTGATGGTTCAAATTGCAGTTGTAGCTGAATCTGATGGTTCAACTGCAGTTGTAGTTTAATCTAATGGTTCAATTGCAGTTGCAGCTGAATCTGATGGTTCAAATTGCAGTTGTAGCTGAATCTGATGGTTCAATTGCAGTTGTAGTTTAATCTAATGGTTCAATTGCAGTTGTAGCTGAATCTGATGGTTCAAATTGCAGTTGTAGCTGAATCTGATGGTTCAATTGCAGTTGTAGTTTAATCTGATGATTCAACTGCAGTTGTAGTTTAATCTGATGGTTCAATTGCAGTTGTAGCTGAATCTGATGGTTCAATTGAAGTTGCAGCTGAATCTAATGGTTCAATTGCAGTTGTAGTTTAATCTGATGGTTCAAATTGCAGTTGTAGCTGAATCTGATGGTTCAAATTGCAGTTGTAGTTTAATCTGATAATTCAATTGCAGTTGTAGTTTAATCTGATGGTTCAATTGCAGTTGTAGCTGAATCTGATGGTTCAAATTGCAGTTGTAGTTTAATCTGATAATTCAATTGCAGTTGTAGTTTAATCTGATGGTTCAATTGCAGTTGTAGTTTAATCTGATGGTTCAATTGCAGTTGTAGCTGAATCTGATGGTTCAAATTGCAGTTGTAGTTTAATCTGATGGTTCAATTGCAGTTGTAGCTGAATCTGATGGTTCAATTGCAGTTGTAGTTTAATCTGATGGTTCAATTGAAGTTGCAGCTGAATCTAATGGTTCAATTGCAGTTGTAGTTTAATCTGATGGTTCAAATTGCAGTTGTAGCTGAATCTGATGGTTCAAATTGCAGTTGTAGCTGAATCTGATGGTTCAAATTGCAGTTGTAGCTGAATCTGATGGTTCAACTGCAGTTGTAGTTTAATCTGATGGTTCAATTGCAGTTGTAGTTTAATCTGATGGTTCAAATTGCAGTTGTAGCTGAATCTGATAATTCAATTGCAGTTGTAGTTTAATCTGATGGTTCAATTGCAGTTGTAGCTGAATCTGATGGTTCAATTGCAGTTGTAGTTTAATCTGATGGTTCAAATTGCAGTTGTAGCTGAATCTGATGGTTCAATTGCAGTTGTAGTTTAATCTGATGGTTCAATTGCAGTTGTAGTTTAATCTGATGATTCAAATTGCAGTTGTAGTTTAATCTGATGGTTCAAATTGCAGTTGCAGCTGAATCTGATGGTTCAATTGCAGTTGTAGTTTAATCTGATAGTTCAATTGCAGTTGTAGTTTAATCTGATGGTTCAATTGCAGTTGTAGTTTAATCTAATGGTTCAATTTCAGTTGTAGCTTAATCTAATGGTTCAAATTGCAGTTGCAGCTGAATCTAATGGTTCAATTGAAGTTGTAGTTTAATCTGATGGTTCAATTGCAGTTGCAGCTGAATCTGATGGTTCAAATTGCAGTTGTAGCTGAATCTAATGGTTCAACTGCAGTTGTAGTTTAATCTGATGATTCAACTGCAGTTGTAGTTTAATCTGATGGTTCAATTGCAGTTGTAGTTTAATCTAATGGTTCAATTTCAGTTGTAGCTTAATCTAATGGTTCAAATTGCAGTTGCAGCTGAATCTAATGGTTCAATTGAAGTTGTAGTTTAATCTGATGGTTCAATTGCAGTTGCAGCTGAATCTGATGGTTCAAATTGCAGTTGTAGCTGAATCTAATGGTTCAACTGCAGTTGTAGTTTAATCTGATGATTCAACTGCAGTTGTAGTTTAATCTGATGGTTCAATTGCAATTGTAGTTTAATCTAATGGTTCAAATTGCAGTTGTAGCTGAATCTGATGGTTCAAATTGCAGTTGTAGTTTAATCTGATGGTTCAATTGCAGTTGTAGTTTAATCTGATGGTTCAACTGCAGTTGTAGTTTAATCTGATGGTTCAAATTGCAGTTGTAGTTTAATCTGATGATTCAAATTGCAGTTGTAGTTTAATCTGATGGTTCAAATTGCAGTTGCAGCTGAATCTGATGGTTCAATTGCAGTTGTAGCTGAATCTAATGGTTCAACTGCAGTTGTAGTTTAATCTGATGATTCAACTGCAGTTGTAGTTTAATCTGATGGTTCAATTGCAGTTGTAGTTTAATCTAATGGTTCAATTTCAGTTGTAGCTTAATCTAATGGTTCAAATTGCAGTTGCAGCTGAATCTAATGGTTCAATTGAAGTTGTAGTTTAATCTGATGGTTCAATTGCAGTTGCAGCTGAATCTGATGGTTCAAATTGCAGTTGTAGCTGAATCTAATGGTTCAACTGCAGTTGTAGTTTAATCTGATGATTCAACTGCAGTTGTAGTTTAATCTGATGGTTCAATTGCAATTGTAGTTTAATCTAATGGTTCAAATTGCAGTTGTAGCTGAATCTGATGGTTCAAATTGCAGTTGTAGTTTAATCTGATGGTTCAATTGCAGTTGTAGTTTAATCTGATGGTTCAACTGCAGTTGTAGTTTAATCTGATGGTTCAAATTGCAGTTGTAGTTTAATCTGATGATTCAAATTGCAGTTGTAGTTTAATCTGATGGTTCAAATTGCAGTTGCAGCTGAATCTGATGGTTCAATTGCAGTTGTAGTTTAATCTGATAGTTCAATTGCAGTTGTAGTTTAATCTGATGGTTCAATTGCAGTTGTAGTTTAATCTGATAGTTCAATTGCAGTTGTAGTTTAATCTGATGGTTCAATTGCAGTTGTAGTTTAATCTGATGGTTCAATTGCAGTTGTAGTTTAATCTGATGGTTCAAATTGCAGTTGTAGTTTAATCTGATGATTCAAATTGCAGTTGTAGTTTAATCTGATGGTTCAATTGCAGTTGTAGTTTAATCTGATGATTCAACTGCAGTTGTAGTTTAATCTGATGATTCAACTGCAGTTGTAGTTTAATCTGATGGTTCAAATTGCAGTTGTAGTTTAATCTGATGATTCAAATTGCAGTTGTAGTTTAATCTGATGGTTCAAATTGCAGTTGCAGCTGAATCTGATGGTTCAAATTGCAGTTGTAGCTGAATCTGATGGTTCAAATTGCAGTTGTAGCTGAATCTGATGGTTCAATTGCAGTTGTAGTTTAATCTGATAGTTCAATTGCAGTTGTAGTTTAATCTGATGGTTCAATTGCAGTTGTAGTTTAATCTAATGGTTCAATTTCAGTTGTAGCTTAATCTAATGGTTCAAATTGCAGTTGCAGCTGAATCTAATGGTTCAATTGAAGTTGTAGTTTAATCTGATGGTTCAATTGCAGTTGCAGCTGAATCTGATGGTTCAAATTGCAGTTGTAGCTGAATCTAATGGTTCAACTGCAGTTGTAGTTTAATCTGATGATTCAACTGCAGTTGTAGTTTAATCTGATGGTTCAAATTGCAGTTGTAGTTTAATCTGATGGTTCAATTGCAGTTGCAGCTGAATCTGATGGTTCAAATTGCAGTTATAGCTGAATCTAATGGTTCAACTGCAGTTGTAGTTTAATCTGATGATTCAACTGCAGTTGTAGTTTAATCTGATGATTCAAATTGCAGTTGTAGTTTAATCTGATGATTCAAATTGCAGTTGTAGTTTAATCTGATGGTTCAATTTGCAGTTGTAGTTTAATCTGATGGTTCAAATTGCAGTTGTAGTTTAATCTGATGGTTCAATTGCAGTTGCAGCTGAATCTGATGGTTCAAATTGCAGTTTTAGCTGAATCTAATGGTTCAACTGCAGTTGTAGTTTAATCTGATGATTCAACTGCAGTTGTAGTTTAATCTGATGGTTCAATTGCAGTTGTAGTTTAATCTAATGGTTCAAATTGCAGTTGCAGCTGAATCTAATGGTTCAATTCCAGTTGTAGTTTAATCTGATGGTTCAAATTGCAGTTGCAGCTGAATCTAATGGTTCAATTGCAGTTGTAGTTTAATCTGATGGTTCAATTGCAGTTGCAGCTGAATCTGATGGTTCAATTGCAGTTGTAGTTTAATCTGATGGTTCAATTGCAGTTGTAGCTGAATCTGATGGTTCAATTGAAGTTGCAGCTGAATCTAATGGTTCAATTGCAGTTGTAGTTTAATCTGATGGTTCAAATTGCAGTTGTAGCTGAATCTGATGGTTCAAATTGCAGTTGTAGTTTAATCTGATAATTCAATTGCAGTTGTAGTTTAATCTGATGGTTCAATTGCAGTTGTAGTTTAATCTGATGGTTCAATTGCAGTTGTAGCTGAATCTGATGGTTCAATTGCAGTTGTAGTTTAATCTGATGGTTCAATTGAAGTTGCAGCTGAATCTAATGGTTCAATTGCAGTTGTAGTTTAATCTGATGGTTCAAATTGCAGTTGTAGCTGAATCTGATGGTTCAAATTGCAGTTGTAGTTTAATCTGATGGTTCAATTGCAGTTGTAGTTTAATCTAATGGTTCAAATTGCAGTTGCAGCTGAATCTAATGGTTCAATTCCAGTTGTAGTTTAATCTGATGGTTCAAATTGCAGTTGCAGCTGAATCTAATGGTTCAATTGCAGTTGTAGTTTAATCTGATGGTTCAATTGCAGTTGCAGCTGAATCTGATGGTTCAATTGCAGTTGTAGTTTAATCTGATGGTTCAATTGCAGTTGTAGCTGAATCTGATGGTTCAATTGAAGTTGCAGCTGAATCTAATGGTTCAATTGCAGTTGTAGTTTAATCTGATGGTTCAAATTGCAGTTGTAGCTGAATCTGATGGTTCAATTGCAGTTGTAGTTTAATCTGATGATTCAACTGCAGTTGTAGTTTAATCTGATGGTTCAATTGCAGTTGTAGTTTAATCTGATGGTTCAATTGCAGTTGTAGCTGAATCTGATGGTTCAATTGCAGTTGTAGTTTAATCTGATGGTTCAATTGAAGTTGCAGCTGAATCTAATGGTTCAATTGCAGTTGTAGTTTAATCTGATGGTTCAAATTGCAGTTGTAGCTGAATCTGATGGTTCAAATTGCAGTTGTAGCTGAATCTGATGGTTCAAATTGCAGTTGTAGCTGAATCTGATGGTTCAATTGCAGTTGTAGTTTAATCTGATGGTTCAAATTGCAGTTGTAGCTGAATCTGATGGTTCAAATTGCAGTTGTAGCTGAATCTGATGGTTCAACTGCAGTTGTAGTTTAATCTAATGGTTCAATTGCAGTTGCAGCTGAATCTGATGGTTCAATTGCAGTTGTAGTTTAATCTGATGGTTCAATTGCAGTTGTAGTTTAATCTGATGGTTCAAATTGCAGTTGTAGCTGAATCTGATGGTTCAAATTGCAGTTGTAGCTGAATCTAATGGTTCAACTGCAGTTGTAGCTGAATCTGATGGTTCAACTGCAGTTGTAGTTTAATCTAATGGTTCAAATTGCAGTTGCAGCTGAATCTGATGGTTCAATTGCAGTTGTAGTTTAATCTGATGGTTCAATTGCAGTTGTAGTTTAATCTGATGGTTCAATTGCAGTTGTAGTTTAATCTGATGGTTCAAATTGCAGTTGTAGTTTAATCTGATGGTTCAAATTGCAGTTGTAGCTGAATCTGATGGTTCAACTGCAGTTGTAGTTTAATCTGATGGTTCAATTGCAGTTGTAGTTTAATCTAATGGTTCAAATTGCAGTTACAGCTGAATCTAATGGTTCAATTCCAGTTGTAGTTTAATCTGATGGTTCAAATTGCAGTTGCAGCTGAATCTAATGGTTCAATTGCAGTTGTAGTTTAATCTGATGGTTCAATTGCAGTTGCAGCTGAATCTGATGGTTCAATTGCAGTTGTAGTTTAATCTGATGGTTCAATTGCAGTTGTAGCTGAATCTGATGGTTCAATTGAAGTTGCAGCTGAATCTAATGGTTCAATTGCAGTTGTAGTTTAATCTGATGGTTCAAATTGCAGTTGTAGCTGAATCTGATGGTTCAAATTGCAGTTGTAGTTTAATCTGATAATTCAATTGCAGTTGTAGTTTAATCTGATGGTTCAATTGCAGTTGTAGCTGAATCTGATGGTTCAAATTGCAGTTGTAGTTTAATCTGATAATTCAATTGCAGTTGTAGTTTAATCTGATGGTTCAATTGCAGTTGTAGTTTAATCTGATGGTTCAATTGCAGTTGTAGCTGAATCTGATGGTTCAAATTGCAGTTGTAGTTTAATCTGATGGTTCAATTGCAGTTGTAGCTGAATCTGATGGTTCAATTGCAGTTGTAGTTTAATCTGATGGTTCAATTGAAGTTGCAGCTGAATCTAATGGTTCAATTGCAGTTGTAGTTTAATCTGATGGTTCAAATTGCAGTTGTAGCTGAATCTGATGGTTCAAATTGCAGTTGTAGCTGAATCTGATGGTTCAAATTGCAGTTGTAGCTGAATCTGATGGTTCAACTGCAGTTGTAGTTTAATCTGATGGTTCAATTGCAGTTGTAGTTTAATCTGATGGTTCAAATTGCAGTTGTAGCTGAATCTGATAATTCAATTGCAGTTGTAGTTTAATCTGATGGTTCAATTGCAGTTGTAGCTGAATCTGATGGTTCAATTGCAGTTGTAGTTTAATCTGATGGTTCAAATTGCAGTTGTAGCTGAATCTGATGGTTCAATTGCAGTTGTAGTTTAATCTGATGGTTCAATTGCAGTTGTAGTTTAATCTGATGATTCAAATTGCAGTTGTAGTTTAATCTGATGGTTCAAATTGCAGTTGCAGCTGAATCTGATGGTTCAATTGCAGTTGTAGTTTAATCTGATAGTTCAATTGCAGTTGTAGTTTAATCTGATGGTTCAATTGCAGTTGTAGTTTAATCTAATGGTTCAATTTCAGTTGTAGCTTAATCTAATGGTTCAAATTGCAGTTGCAGCTGAATCTAATGGTTCAATTGAAGTTGTAGTTTAATCTGATGGTTCAATTGCAGTTGCAGCTGAATCTGATGGTTCAAATTGCAGTTGTAGCTGAATCTAATGGTTCAACTGCAGTTGTAGTTTAATCTGATGATTCAACTGCAGTTGTAGTTTAATCTGATGGTTCAATTGCAGTTGTAGTTTAATCTAATGGTTCAATTTCAGTTGTAGCTTAATCTAATGGTTCAAATTGCAGTTGCAGCTGAATCTAATGGTTCAATTGAAGTTGTAGTTTAATCTGATGGTTCAATTGCAGTTGCAGCTGAATCTGATGGTTCAAATTGCAGTTGTAGTTTAATCTGATGATTCAAATTGCAGTTGTAGTTTAATCTGATGGTTCAATTGCAGTTGTAGTTTAATCTAATGGTTCAATTTCAGTTGTAGCTTAATCTAATGGTTCAATTGAAGTTGTAGTTTAATCTGATGGTTCAATTGCAGTTGCAGCTGAATCTGATGGTTCAAATTGCAGTTGTAGCTGAATCTAATGGTTCAACTGCAGTTGTAGTTTAATCTGATGATTCAACTGCAGTTGTAGTTTAATCTGATGATTCAACTGCAGTTGTAGTTTAATCTGATGGTTCAAATTGCAGTTGTAGTTTAATCTGATGGTTCAATTGCAATTGTAGTTTAATCTAATGGTTCAAATTGCAGTTGTAGTTTAATCTGATGATTCAAATTGCAGTTGTAGTTTAATCTGATGGTTCAATTGCAGTTGTAGTTTAATCTAATGGTTCAATTTCAGTTGTAGCTTAATCTAATGGTTCAATTGAAGTTGTAGTTTAATCTGATGGTTCAATTGCAGTTGCAGCTGAATCTGATGGTTCAAATTGCAGTTGTAGCTGAATCTAATGGTTCAACTGCAGTTGTAGTTTAATCTGATGATTCAACTGCAGTTGTAGTTTAATCTGATGATTCAACTGCAGTTGTAGTTTAATCTGATGGTTCAAATTGCAGTTGTAGTTTAATCTGATGATTCAAATTGCAGTTGTAGTTTAATCTGATGGTTCAATTGCAGTTGTAGTTTAATCTAATGGTTCAATTTCAGTTGTAGCTTAATCTAATGGTTCAAATTGCAGTTGCAGCTGAATCTAATGGTTCAATTGAAGTTGTAGTTTAATCTGATGGTTCAATTGCAGTTGCAGCTGAATCTGATGGTTCAAATTGCAGTTGTAGCTGAATCTAATGGTTCAACTGCAGTTGTAGTTTAATCTGATGATTCAACTGCAGTTGTAGTTTAATCTGATGGTTCAATTGCAATTGTAGTTTAATCTGATGGTTCAATTGCAGTTGTAGCTGAATCTGATGGTTCAAATTGCAGTTGTAGTTTAATCTGATGGTTCAATTGCAGTTGTAGCTGAATCTGATGGTTCAATTGCAGTTGTAGTTTAATCTGATGGTTCAATTGAAGTTGCAGCTGAATCTAATGGTTCAATTGCAGTTGTAGTTTAATCTGATGGTTCAAATTGCAGTTGTAGCTGAATCTGATGGTTCAAATTGCAGTTGTAGCTGAATCTGATGGTTCAAATTGCAGTTGTAGCTGAATCTGATGGTTCAACTGCAGTTGTAGTTTAATCTGATGGTTCAATTGCAGTTGTAGTTTAATCTGATGGTTCAAATTGCAGTTGTAGCTGAATCTGATAATTCAATTGCAGTTGTAGTTTAATCTGATGGTTCAATTGCAGTTGTAGCTGAATCTGATGGTTCAATTGCAGTTGTAGTTTAATCTGATGGTTCAAATTGCAGTTGTAGCTGAATCTGATGGTTCAATTGCAGTTGTAGTTTAATCTGATGGTTCAATTGCAGTTGTAGTTTAATCTGATGATTCAAATTGCAGTTGTAGTTTAATCTGATGGTTCAAATTGCAGTTGCAGCTGAATCTGATGGTTCAATTGCAGTTGTAGTTTAATCTGATAGTTCAATTGCAGTTGTAGTTTAATCTGATGGTTCAATTGCAGTTGTAGTTTAATCTAATGGTTCAATTTCAGTTGTAGCTTAATCTAATGGTTCAAATTGCAGTTGCAGCTGAATCTAATGGTTCAATTGAAGTTGTAGTTTAATCTGATGGTTCAATTGCAGTTGCAGCTGAATCTGATGGTTCAAATTGCAGTTGTAGCTGAATCTAATGGTTCAACTGCAGTTGTAGTTTAATCTGATGATTCAACTGCAGTTGTAGTTTAATCTGATGGTTCAATTGCAGTTGTAGTTTAATCTAATGGTTCAATTTCAGTTGTAGCTTAATCTAATGGTTCAAATTGCAGTTGCAGCTGAATCTAATGGTTCAATTGAAGTTGTAGTTTAATCTGATGGTTCAATTGCAGTTGCAGCTGAATCTGATGGTTCAAATTGCAGTTGTAGTTTAATCTGATGATTCAAATTGCAGTTGTAGTTTAATCTGATGGTTCAATTGCAGTTGTAGTTTAATCTAATGGTTCAATTTCAGTTGTAGCTTAATCTAATGGTTCAATTGAAGTTGTAGTTTAATCTGATGGTTCAATTGCAGTTGCAGCTGAATCTGATGGTTCAAATTGCAGTTGTAGCTGAATCTAATGGTTCAACTGCAGTTGTAGTTTAATCTGATGATTCAACTGCAGTTGTAGTTTAATCTGATGATTCAACTGCAGTTGTAGTTTAATCTGATGGTTCAATTGCAGTTGCAGCTGAATCTGATGGTTCAAATTGCAGTTGTAGCTGAATCTGATGGTTCAAATTGCAGTTGTAGTTTAATCTAATGGTTCAATTGAAGTTGTAGTTTAATCTGATGGTTCAATTGCAGTTGCAGCTGAATCTGATGGTTCAAATTGCAGTTGTAGCTGAATCTAATGGTTCAACTGCAGTTGTAGTTTAATCTGATGATTCAACTGCAGTTGTAGTTTAATCTGATGATTCAACTGCAGTTGTAGCTGAATCTGATGGTTCAAATTGCAGTTGTAGCTGAATCTGATGGTTCAAATTGCAGTTGTAGCTGAATCTGATGGTTCAACTGCAGTTGTAGTTTAATCTGATGGTTCAATTGCAGTTGTAGTTTAATCTGATGGTTCAAATTGCAGTTGTAGCTGAATCTGATAATTCAATTGCAGTTGTAGTTTAATCTGATGGTTCAATTGCAGTTGTAGCTGAATCTGATGGTTCAAATTGCAGTTGTAGCTGAATCTGATGGTTCAAATTGCAGTTGTAGCTGAATCTGATGGTTCAAATTGCAGTTGTAGCTGAATCTGATGGTTCAACTGCAGTTGTAGTTTAATCTGATGGTTCAAATTGCAGTTGCAGCTGAATCTGATGGTTCAATTGCAGTTGTAGTTTAATCTGATGATTCAACTGCAGTTGTAGTTTAATCTGATGGTTCAATTGCAGTTGTAGTTTAATCTAATGGTTCAATTTCAGTTGTAGCTTAATCTAATGGTTCAAATTGCAGTTGCAGCTGAATCTAATGGTTCAATTGAAGTTGTAGTTTAATCTGATGGTTCAATTGCAGTTGCAGCTGAATCTGATGGTTCAAATTGCAGTTGTAGTTTAATCTGATGATTCAAATTGCAGTTGTAGTTTAATCTGATGGTTCAATTGCAGTTGTAGTTTAATCTAATGGTTCAATTTCAGTTGTAGCTTAATCTAATGGTTCAATTGAAGTTGTAGTTTAATCTGATGGTTCAATTGCAGTTGCAGCTGAATCTGATGGTTCAAATTGCAGTTGTAGCTGAATCTAATGGTTCAACTGCAGTTGTAGTTTAATCTGATGATTCAACTGCAGTTGTAGTTTAATCTGATGATTCAACTGCAGTTGTAGTTTAATCTGATGGTTCAAATTGCAGTTGTAGTTTAATCTGATGGTTCAATTGCAATTGTAGTTTAATCTAATGGTTCAAATTGCAGTTGTAGTTTAATCTGATGATTCAAATTGCAGTTGTAGTTTAATCTGATGGTTCAATTGCAGTTGTAGTTTAATCTAATGGTTCAATTTCAGTTGTAGCTTAATCTAATGGTTCAATTGAAGTTGTAGTTTAATCTGATGGTTCAATTGCAGTTGCAGCTGAATCTGATGGTTCAAATTGCAGTTGTAGCTGAATCTAATGGTTCAACTGCAGTTGTAGTTTAATCTGATGATTCAACTGCAGTTGTAGTTTAATCTGATGATTCAACTGCAGTTGTAGTTTAATCTGATGGTTCAAATTGCAGTTGTAGTTTAATCTGATGATTCAAATTGCAGTTGTAGTTTAATCTGATGGTTCAATTGCAGTTGTAGTTTAATCTAATGGTTCAATTTCAGTTGTAGCTTAATCTAATGGTTCAAATTGCAGTTGCAGCTGAATCTAATGGTTCAATTGAAGTTGTAGTTTAATCTGATGGTTCAATTGCAGTTGCAGCTGAATCTGATGGTTCAAATTGCAGTTGTAGCTGAATCTAATGGTTCAACTGCAGTTGTAGTTTAATCTGATGATTCAACTGCAGTTGTAGTTTAATCTGATGGTTCAATTGCAATTGTAGTTTAATCTGATGGTTCAATTGCAGTTGTAGCTGAATCTGATGGTTCAAATTGCAGTTGTAGTTTAATCTGATGGTTCAATTGCAGTTGTAGCTGAATCTGATGGTTCAATTGCAGTTGTAGTTTAATCTGATGGTTCAATTGAAGTTGCAGCTGAATCTAATGGTTCAATTGCAGTTGTAGTTTAATCTGATGGTTCAAATTGCAGTTGTAGCTGAATCTGATGGTTCAAATTGCAGTTGTAGCTGAATCTGATGGTTCAAATTGCAGTTGTAGCTGAATCTGATGGTTCAACTGCAGTTGTAGTTTAATCTGATGGTTCAATTGCAGTTGATGGTTCAATTGCAGTTGTAGTTTAATCTGATGGTTCAAATTGCAGTTGTAGCTGAATCTGATAATTCAATTGCAGTTGTAGTTTAATCTGATGGTTCAATTGCAGTTGTAGCTGAATCTGATGGTTCAATTGCAGTTGTAGTTTAATCTGATGGTTCAAATTGCAGTTGTAGCTGAATCTGATGGTTCAATTGCAGTTGTAGTTTAATCTGATGGTTCAATTGCAGTTGTAGTTTAATCTGATGATTCAAATTGCAGTTGTAGTTTAATCTGATGGTTCAAATTGCAGTTGCAGCTGAATCTGATGGTTCAATTGCAGTTGTAGTTTAATCTGATAGTTCAATTGCAGTTGTAGTTTAATCTGATGGTTCAATTGCAGTTGTAGTTTAATCTAATGGTTCAATTTCAGTTGTAGCTTAATCTAATGGTTCAAATTGCAGTTGCAGCTGAATCTAATGGTTCAATTGAAGTTGTAGTTTAATCTGATGGTTCAATTGCAGTTGCAGCTGAATCTGATGGTTCAAATTGCAGTTGTAGCTGAATCTAATGGTTCAACTGCAGTTGTAGTTTAATCTGATGATTCAACTGCAGTTGTAGTTTAATCTGATGGTTCAATTGCAGTTGTAGTTTAATCTAATGGTTCAATTTCAGTTGTAGCTTAATCTAATGGTTCAAATTGCAGTTGCAGCTGAATCTAATGGTTCAATTGAAGTTGTAGTTTAATCTGATGGTTCAATTGCAGTTGCAGCTGAATCTGATGGTTCAAATTGCAGTTGTAGTTTAATCTGATGATTCAAATTGCAGTTGTAGTTTAATCTGATGGTTCAATTGCAGTTGTAGTTTAATCTAATGGTTCAATTTCAGTTGTAGCTTAATCTAATGGTTCAATTGAAGTTGTAGTTTAATCTGATGGTTCAATTGCAGTTGCAGCTGAATCTGATGGTTCAAATTGCAGTTGTAGCTGAATCTAATGGTTCAACTGCAGTTGTAGTTTAATCTGATGATTCAACTGCAGTTGTAGTTTAATCTGATGATTCAACTGCAGTTGTAGTTTAATCTGATGGTTCAAATTGCAGTTGTAGTTTAATCTGATGGTTCAATTGCAATTGTAGTTTAATCTAATGGTTCAAATTGCAGTTGTAGTTTAATCTGATGATTCAAATTGCAGTTGTAGTTTAATCTGATGGTTCAATTGCAGTTGTAGTTTAATCTAATGGTTCAATTTCAGTTGTAGCTTAATCTAATGGTTCAATTGAAGTTGTAGTTTAATCTGATGGTTCAATTGCAGTTGCAGCTGAATCTGATGGTTCAAATTGCAGTTGTAGCTGAATCTAATGGTTCAACTGCAGTTGTAGTTTAATCTGATGATTCAACTGCAGTTGTAGTTTAATCTGATGATTCAACTGCAGTTGTAGTTTAATCTGATGGTTCAAATTGCAGTTGTAGTTTAATCTGATGATTCAAATTGCAGTTGTAGTTTAATCTGATGGTTCAATTGCAGTTGTAGTTTAATCTAATGGTTCAATTTCAGTTGTAGCTTAATCTAATGGTTCAAATTGCAGTTGCAGCTGAATCTAATGGTTCAATTGAAGTTGTAGTTTAATCTGATGGTTCAATTGCAGTTGCAGCTGAATCTGATGGTTCAAATTGCAGTTGTAGCTGAATCTAATGGTTCAACTGCAGTTGTAGTTTAATCTGATGATTCAACTGCAGTTGTAGTTTAATCTGATGGTTCAATTGCAATTGTAGTTTAATCTAATGGTTCAAATTGCAGTTGTAGCTGAATCTGATGGTTCAAATTGCAGTTGTAGTTTAATCTGATGGTTCAATTGCAGTTGTAGTTTAATCTGATGGTTCAACTGCAGTTGTAGTTTAATCTGATGGTTCAAATTGCAGTTGTAGTTTAATCTGATGATTCAAATTGCAGTTGTAGTTTAATCTGATGGTTCAAATTGCAGTTGCAGCTGAATCTGATGGTTCAATTGCAGTTGTAGCTGAATCTAATGGTTCAACTGCAGTTGTAGTTTAATCTGATGATTCAACTGCAGTTGTAGTTTAATCTGATGGTTCAATTGCAGTTGTAGTTTAATCTAATGGTTCAATTTCAGTTGTAGCTTAATCTAATGGTTCAAATTGCAGTTGCAGCTGAATCTAATGGTTCAATTGAAGTTGTAGTTTAATCTGATGGTTCAATTGCAGTTGCAGCTGAATCTGATGGTTCAAATTGCAGTTGTAGCTGAATCTAATGGTTCAACTGCAGTTGTAGTTTAATCTGATGATTCAACTGCAGTTGTAGTTTAATCTGATGGTTCAATTGCAATTGTAGTTTAATCTAATGGTTCAAATTGCAGTTGTAGCTGAATCTGATGGTTCAAATTGCAGTTGTAGTTTAATCTGATGGTTCAATTGCAGTTGTAGTTTAATCTGATGGTTCAACTGCAGTTGTAGTTTAATCTGATGGTTCAAATTGCAGTTGTAGTTTAATCTGATGATTCAAATTGCAGTTGTAGTTTAATCTGATGGTTCAAATTGCAGTTGCAGCTGAATCTGATGGTTCAATTGCAGTTGTAGTTTAATCTGATAGTTCAATTGCAGTTGTAGTTTAATCTGATGGTTCAATTGCAGTTGTAGTTTAATCTGATAGTTCAATTGCAGTTGTAGTTTAATCTGATGGTTCAATTGCAGTTGTAGTTTAATCTGATGGTTCAATTGCAGTTGTAGTTTAATCTGATGGTTCAAATTGCAGTTGTAGTTTAATCTGATGATTCAAATTGCAGTTGTAGTTTAATCTGATGGTTCAATTGCAGTTGTAGTTTAATCTGATGATTCAACTGCAGTTGTAGTTTAATCTGATGATTCAACTGCAGTTGTAGTTTAATCTGATGGTTCAAATTGCAGTTGTAGTTTAATCTGATGATTCAAATTGCAGTTGTAGTTTAATCTGATGGTTCAAATTGCAGTTGCAGCTGAATCTGATGGTTCAAATTGCAGTTGTAGCTGAATCTGATGGTTCAAATTGCAGTTGCAGCTGAATCTGATGGTTCAATTGCAGTTGTAGTTTAATCTGATAGTTCAATTGCAGTTGTAGTTTAATCTGATGGTTCAATTGCAGTTGTAGTTTAATCTAATGGTTCAATTTCAGTTGTAGCTTAATCTAATGGTTCAAATTGCAGTTGCAGCTGAATCTAATGGTTCAATTGAAGTTGTAGTTTAATCTGATGGTTCAATTGCAGTTGCAGCTGAATCTGATGGTTCAAATTGCAGTTGTAGCTGAATCTAATGGTTCAACTGCAGTTGTAGTTTAATCTGATGATTCAACTGCAGTTGTAGCTGAATCTGATGGTTCAAATTGCAGTTGTAGTTTAATCTGATGGTTCAATTGCAGTTGCAGCTGAATCTGATGGTTCAAATTGCAGTTATAGCTGAATCTAATGGTTCAACTGCAGTTGTAGTTTAATCTGATGATTCAACTGCAGTTGTAGTTTAATCTGATGATTCAAATTGCAGTTGTAGTTTAATCTGATGATTCAAATTGCAGTTGTAGTTTAATCTGATGGTTCAATTTGCAGTTGTAGTTTAATCTGATGGTTCAAATTGCAGTTGTAGTTTAATCTGATGGTTCAATTGCAGTTGCAGCTGAATCTGATGGTTCAAATTGCAGTTTTAGCTGAATCTAATGGTTCAACTGCAGTTGTAGTTTAATCTGATGATTCAACTGCAGTTGTAGTTTAATCTGATGGTTCAAATTGCAGTTGTAGTTTAATCTGATGATTCAAATTGCAGTTGTAGTTTAATCTGATGGTTCAAATTGCAGTTGCAGCTGAATCTGATGGTTCAATTGCAGTTGTAGTTTAATCTGATAGTTCAATTGCAGTTGTAGTTTAATCTGATGGTTCAATTGCAGTTGTAGTTTAATCTAATGGTTCAATTTCAGTTGTAGCTTAATCTAATGGTTCAAATTGCAGTTGCAGCTGAATCTAATGGTTCAATTGAAGTTGTAGTTTAATCTGATGGTTCAATTGCAGTTGCAGCTGAATCTGATGGTTCAAATTGCAGTTGTAGCTGAATCTAATGGTTCAACTGCAGTTGTAGTTTAATCTGATGATTCAACTGCAGTTGTAGTTTAATCTGATGGTTCAATTGCAGTTGTAGTTTAATCTAATGGTTCAAATTGCAGTTGTAGCTGAATCTGATGGTTCAAATTGCAGTTGTAGTTTAATCTAATGGTTCAAATTGCAGTTGTAGCTGAATCTGATGGTTCAAATTGCAGTTGTAGTTTAATCTGATGGTTCAATTGCAGTTGTAGTTTAATCTAATGGTTCAAATTGCAGTTGCAGCTGAATCTAATGGTTCAATTCCAGTTGTAGTTTAATCTGATGGTTCAAATTGCAGTTGCAGCTGAATCTAATGGTTCAATTGCAGTTGTAGTTTAATCTGATGGTTCAATTGCAGTTGCAGCTGAATCTGATGGTTCAATTGCAGTTGTAGTTTAATCTGATGGTTCAATTGCAGTTGTAGCTGAATCTGATGGTTCAATTGAAGTTGCAGCTGAATCTAATGGTTCAATTGCAGTTGTAGTTTAATCTGATGGTTCAAATTGCAGTTGTAGCTGAATCTGATGGTTCAAATTGCAGTTGTAGTTTAATCTGATAATTCAATTGCAGTTGTAGTTTAATCTGATGGTTCAATTGCAGTTGTAGTTTAATCTGATGGTTCAATTGCAGTTGTAGCTGAATCTGATGGTTCAATTGCAGTTGTAGTTTAATCTGATGGTTCAATTGAAGTTGCAGCTGAATCTAATGGTTCAATTGCAGTTGTAGTTTAATCTGATGGTTCAAATTGCAGTTGTAGCTGAATCTGATGGTTCAAATTGCAGTTGTAGCTGAATCTGATGGTTCAAATTGCAGTTGTAGCTGAATCTGATGGTTCAATTGCAGTTGTAGTTTAATCTGATGGTTCAAATTGCAGTTGTAGCTGAATCTGATGGTTCAAATTGCAGTTGTAGCTGAATCTGATGGTTCAACTGCAGTTGTAGTTTAATCTAATGGTTCAATTGCAGTTGCAGCTGAATCTGATGGTTCAATTGCAGTTGTAGTTTAATCTGATGGTTCAATTGCAGTTGTAGTTTAATCTGATGGTTCAAATTGCAGTTGTAGCTGAATCTGATGGTTCAAATTGCAGTTGTAGTTTAATCTAATGGTTCAAATTGCAGTTGTAGCTGAATCTGATGGTTCAAATTGCAGTTGTAGTTTAATCTGATGGTTCAATTGCAGTTGTAGTTTAATCTAATGGTTCAAATTGCAGTTGCAGCTGAATCTAATGGTTCAATTCCAGTTGTAGTTTAATCTGATGGTTCAAATTGCAGTTGCAGCTGAATCTAATGGTTCAATTGCAGTTGTAGTTTAATCTGATGGTTCAATTGCAGTTGCAGCTGAATCTGATGGTTCAATTGCAGTTGTAGTTTAATCTGATGGTTCAATTGCAGTTGTAGCTGAATCTGATGGTTCAATTGAAGTTGCAGCTGAATCTAATGGTTCAAATTGCAGTTGCAGCTGAATCTAATGGTTCAATTGAAGTTGTAGTTTAATCTGATGGTTCAAATTGCAGTTGTAGTTTAATCTGATGATTCAAATTGCAGTTGTAGTTTAATCTGATGGTTCAAATTGCAGTTGCAGCTGAATCTGATGGTTCAATTGCAGTTGTAGTTTAATCTGATAGTTCAATTGCAGTTGTAGTTTAATCTGATGGTTCAATTGCAGTTGTAGTTTAATCTAATGGTTCAATTTCAGTTGTAGCTTAATCTAATGGTTCAAATTGCAGTTGCAGCTGAATCTAATGGTTCAATTGAAGTTGTAGTTTAATCTGATGGTTCAATTGCAGTTGCAGCTGAATCTGATGGTTCAAATTGCAGTTGTAGCTGAATCTAATGGTTCAACTGCAGTTGTAGTTTAATCTGATGATTCAACTGCAGTTGTAGTTTAATCTGATGGTTCAATTGCAATTGTAGTTTAATCTAATGGTTCAAATTGCAGTTGTAGCTGAATCTGATGGTTCAAATTGCAGTTGTAGTTTAATCTGATGGTTCAATTGCAGTTGTAGTTTAATCTGATGGTTCAACTGCAGTTGTAGTTTAATCTGATGGTTCAAATTGCAGTTGTAGTTTAATCTGATGATTCAAATTGCAGTTGTAGTTTAATCTGATGGTTCAAATTGCAGTTGCAGCTGAATCTGATGGTTCAATTGCAGTTGTAGTTTAATCTGATAGTTCAATTGCAGTTGTAGTTTAATCTGATGGTTCAATTGCAGTTGTAGTTTAATCTGATAGTTCAATTGCAGTTGTAGTTTAATCTGATGGTTCAATTGCAGTTGTAGTTTAATCTGATGGTTCAATTGCAGTTGTAGTTTAATCTGATGGTTCAAATTGCAGTTGTAGTTTAATCTGATGATTCAAATTGCAGTTGTAGTTTAATCTGATGGTTCAATTGCAGTTGTAGTTTAATCTGATGATTCAACTGCAGTTGTAGTTTAATCTGATGATTCAACTGCAGTTGTAGTTTAATCTGATGGTTCAAATTGCAGTTGTAGTTTAATCTGATGATTCAAATTGCAGTTGTAGTTTAATCTGATGGTTCAAATTGCAGTTGCAGCTGAATCTGATGGTTCAAATTGCAGTTGTAGCTGAATCTGATGGTTCAAATTGCAGTTGCAGCTGAATCTGATGGTTCAATTGCAGTTGTAGTTTAATCTGATAGTTCAATTGCAGTTGTAGTTTAATCTGATGGTTCAATTGCAGTTGTAGTTTAATCTAATGGTTCAATTTCAGTTGTAGCTTAATCTAATGGTTCAAATTGCAGTTGCAGCTGAATCTAATGGTTCAATTGAAGTTGTAGTTTAATCTGATGGTTCAATTGCAGTTGCAGCTGAATCTGATGGTTCAAATTGCAGTTGTAGCTGAATCTAATGGTTCAACTGCAGTTGTAGTTTAATCTGATGATTCAACTGCAGTTGTAGCTGAATCTGATGGTTCAAATTGCAGTTGTAGTTTAATCTGATGGTTCAATTGCAGTTGCAGCTGAATCTGATGGTTCAAATTGCAGTTATAGCTGAATCTAATGGTTCAACTGCAGTTGTAGTTTAATCTGATGATTCAACTGCAGTTGTAGTTTAATCTGATGATTCAAATTGCAGTTGTAGTTTAATCTGATGATTCAAATTGCAGTTGTAGTTTAATCTGATGGTTCAATTTGCAGTTGTAGTTTAATCTGATGGTTCAAATTGCAGTTGTAGTTTAATCTGATGGTTCAATTGCAGTTGCAGCTGAATCTGATGGTTCAAATTGCAGTTTTAGCTGAATCTAATGGTTCAACTGCAGTTGTAGTTTAATCTGATGATTCAACTGCAGTTGTAGTTTAATCTGATGGTTCAAATTGCAGTTGTAGTTTAATCTGATGATTCAAATTGCAGTTGTAGTTTAATCTGATGGTTCAAATTGCAGTTGTAGCTGAATCTGATGGTTCAATTGCAGTTGTAGTTTAATCTGATAGTTCAATTGCAGTTGTAGTTTAATCTGATGGTTCAATTGCAGTTGTAGTTTAATCTAATGGTTCAATTTCAGTTGTAGCTTAATCTAATGGTTCAAATTGCAGTTGCAGCTGAATCTAATGGTTCAATTGAAGTTGTAGTTTAATCTGATGGTTCAATTGCAGTTGCAGCTGAATCTGATGGTTCAAATTGCAGTTGTAGCTGAATCTAATGGTTCAACTGCAGTTGTAGTTTAATCTGATGATTCAACTGCAGTTGTAGTTTAATCTGATGGTTCAATTGCAGTTGTAGTTTAATCTAATGGTTCAAATTGCAGTTGTAGCTGAATCTGATGGTTCAAATTGCAGTTGTAGTTTAATCTAATGGTTCAAATTGCAGTTGTAGCTGAATCTGATGGTTCAAATTGCAGTTGTAGTTTAATCTGATGGTTCAATTGCAGTTGTAGTTTAATCTAATGGTTCAAATTGCAGTTGCAGCTGAATCTAATGGTTCAATTCCAGTTGTAGTTTAATCTGATGGTTCAAATTGCAGTTGCAGCTGAATCTAATGGTTCAATTGCAGTTGTAGTTTAATCTGATGGTTCAATTGCAGTTGCAGCTGAATCTGATGGTTCAATTGCAGTTGTAGTTTAATCTGATGGTTCAATTGCAGTTGTAGTTTAATCTAATGGTTCAAATTGCAGTTGTAGTTTAATCTGATGGTTCAATTGCAGTTGTAGCTGAATCTGATGGTTCAATTGAAGTTGCAGCTGAATCTAATGGTTCAATTGCAGTTGTAGTTTAATCTGATGGTTCAAATTGCAGTTGTAGCTGAATCTGATGGTTCAAATTGCAGTTGTAGTTTAATCTGATAATTCAATTGCAGTTGTAGTTTAATCTGATGGTTCAATTGCAGTTGTAGTTTAATCTGATGGTTCAATTGCAGTTGTAGCTGAATCTGATGGTTCAATTGCAGTTGTAGTTTAATCTGATGGTTCAATTGAAGTTGCAGCTGAATCTAATGGTTCAATTGCAGTTGTAGTTTAATCTGATGGTTCAAATTGCAGTTGTAGCTGAATCTGATGGTTCAAATTGCAGTTGTAGCTGAATCTGATGGTTCAAATTGCAGTTGTAGCTGAATCTGATGGTTCAATTGCAGTTGTAGTTTAATCTGATGGTTCAAATTGCAGTTGTAGCTGAATCTGATGGTTCAAATTGCAGTTGTAGCTGAATCTGATGGTTCAACTGCAGTTGTAGTTTAATCTAATGGTTCAATTGCAGTTGCAGCTGAATCTGATGGTTCAATTGCAGTTGTAGTTTAATCTGATGGTTCAATTGCAGTTGTAGTTTAATCTGATGGTTCAAATTGCAGTTGTAGCTGAATCTGATGGTTCAAATTGCAGTTGTAGTTTAATCTAATGGTTCAAATTGCAGTTGTAGCTGAATCTGATGGTTCAAATTGCAGTTGTAGTTTAATCTGATGGTTCAATTGCAGTTGTAGTTTAATCTAATGGTTCAAATTGCAGTTGCAGCTGAATCTAATGGTTCAATTCCAGTTGTAGTTTAATCTGATGGTTCAAATTGCAGTTGCAGCTGAATCTAATGGTTCAATTGCAGTTGTAGTTTAATCTGATGGTTCAATTGCAGTTGCAGCTGAATCTGATGGTTCAATTGCAGTTGTAGTTTAATCTGATGGTTCAATTGCAGTTGTAGCTGAATCTGATGGTTCAATTGAAGTTGCAGCTGAATCTAATGGTTCAATTGCAGTTGTAGTTTAATCTGATGGTTCAAATTGCAGTTGTAGCTGAATCTGATGGTTCAAATTGCAGTTGTAGTTTAATCTGATAATTCAATTGCAGTTGTAGTTTAATCTGATGATTCAACTGCAGTTGTAGTTTAATCTGATGGTTCAAATTGCAGTTGTAGTTTAATCTGATGATTCAAATTGCAGTTGTAGTTTAATCTGATGGTTCAAATTGCAGTTGCAGCTGAATCTGATGGTTCAATTGCAGTTGTAGTTTAATCTGATAGTTCAATTGCAGTTGTAGTTTAATCTGATGGTTCAATTGCAGTTGTAGTTTAATCTAATGGTTCAATTTCAGTTGTAGCTTAATCTAATGGTTCAAATTGCAGTTGCAGCTGAATCTAATGGTTCAATTGAAGTTGTAGTTTAATCTGATGGTTCAATTGCAGTTGCAGCTGAATCTGATGGTTCAAATTGCAGTTGTAGCTGAATCTAATGGTTCAACTGCAGTTGTAGTTTAATCTGATGATTCAACTGTAGTTGTAGTTTAATCTGATGGTTCAATTGCAGTTGTAGTTTAATCTAATGGTTCAAATTGCAGTTGTAGTTTAATCTAATGGTTCAAATTGCAGTTGTAGCTGAATCTGATGGTTCAAATTGCAGTTGTAGTTTAATCTGATGGTTCAATTGCAGTTGTAGTTTAATCTAATGGTTCAAATTGCAGTTGCAGCTGAATCTAATGGTTCAATTCCAGTTGTAGTTTAATCTGATGGTTCAAATTGCAGTTGCAGCTGAATCTAATGGTTCAATTGCAGTTGTAGTTTAATCTGATGGTTCAATTGCAGTTGCAGCTGAATCTGATGGTTCAATTGCAGTTGTAGTTTAATCTGATGGTTCAATTGCAGTTGTAGCTGAATCTGATGGTTCAATTGAAGTTGCAGCTGAATCTAATGGTTCAATTGCAGTTGTAGTTTAATCTGATGGTTCAAATTGCAGTTGTAGCTGAATCTGATGGTTCAAATTGCAGTTGTAGTTTAATCTGATAATTCAATTGCAGTT
This sequence comes from Tritrichomonas musculus, assembly GCA_039105265.1. NCBI lineage: Eukaryota > Parabasalia > Tritrichomonadida > Tritrichomonadidae > Tritrichomonas > Tritrichomonas musculus. The sequence continues at coordinate 196 of JAPFFF010000117.1, read as the reverse complement.
GTAGTTTAATCTGATGGTTCAATTGCAGTTGTAGTTTAATCTGATGGTTCAATTGCAGTTGTAGCTGAATCTGATGGTTCAATTGCAGTTGTAGTTTAATCTGATGGTTCAATTGAAGTTGCAGCTGAATCTAATGGTTCAATTGCAGTTGTAGTTTAATCTGATGGTTCAAATTGCAGTTGTAGCTGAATCTGAT